>JAPYZB010000274.1:0-31105 GCA_030522745.1 Eupelmus kiefferi | reverse complement strand
CTTACACGCGCGCCTCTAACGGTCGTCGAATTCCTCTATACATATATACAAGCCGCTCGCGCAAACAAGTGCTGGGACTTTCCTCTCGGCGAGATTTCGCGCGCTAGGGTTCGGATCGGGAGAAAAAGGGGGCCCTCTCGTCGATCGCGAGGGAACAGGTCTGGGGACGTGAATGAGAGACGTGCGTGTCCTTTTTGCAACCTTCCCTGCTTTTTTTTGTTCGAAGATCCTTTTTTTTGCCGGTACTCCCGGCGTCGTTTTTGCCGCCGGAGGTGGCTGTTTCGGGACCTTCGGAGGAGAAGATGCTTTTATGCAAATCCAGGTGCAGCGATCGGACTGCAGTTTTTTGCGGGACGAGAGAGAGAGAGAGAGAGAGAGAGAGACACAAAAAGATCACGAGGCCAAAGTCCTTTCGGGCCTTTTTTATGGGACTGACTGGCAGGGCGAGACAGGTTTTTTCGGGTTAGCGGAGATACGCACGCGTGTATGTGTGCACTTTTTAATTTTTAAATATCCCTTTCAGACGCGCGATACGCCGAGAGATAATGCCGCGAATAAACTTTTACTTTCAGTCTGGGAATTCGCGGATCGGGACCCTCGAGGATGTTCATTCAGCTCGGGCTTTTGGAATTCCTGTTGCAGCCACTCCCTTAAGTCTGGGCTCGTAATAAAAAGATGAGCCCAGTGAGCCAATTTCAGAAACTTTCTTAATTAAAGCTCGGAACGCCTGAATTCAATTACCTTCATCGTACATCCTATATTTTATACACAATTATATCTACAAAAACCTATTTTCAAAAATCAAGAAGCATTCTAATCTACCGACAAACATCTCAATAACCAAAACCAAAACCTGATCAAAACCACAATCTTATCACTTTACCTTATGTTTCACATCCTGCAGACTCCAGAAACGAAACCGCGCACCGATAGCTCTCCACACATCAATCAGCAGCGCGCGCCAACACTAGAAGCGTCCAAGCACGTGTGCGGTCCAACACAATCCATCACGCGCTCATATACCCACACTAACCCTACCAATAGCATATATATTCATTACGTAAATCCGTGATTTTTAAAAAACCCCAACGGTCGGCGCCATCCTTGAATTTAAAATCCTGAGCCGCGGCACGTGCGTAGCGCTCCCACGATACATCCGCGAAAAAGCCGCGACATTCGGCTCGCCTTCATTCAAGAGTCAATATACGAGGAGGAGAGAGAGAGAGAGGCACGCGAGAGAATTCATTATCACTTTCTTTCATTTCTACCGAAAAGAAGGCTGCGCGCGCGTGCTAAGCGAAACCTGTTTTTTGCGCCGATGTGTTCGCCTTTCGGCGCTCGAAATTATATTCTCCGCTCTTTTTTTTTCTTCGCAGCGGCTCTCTCGGGTTTTATGCCTTTATCGCTAATTACGATAAGATTATGTTAACGAGCCGGCGGAAAAAAGAGAGGAGTGAGTCGGAGTACGGCCGGTTTGACGTTTTTATCAATGGGCTTGCCGCTTTTTTTTCTGCGAAATCGTTTACGGAATTGATTCGCTCGTGATTATAGACCGCCCGGACGGAGCGCTGTCTATTTCGACGTGGAAAAAATGCTGGGAGGCGTTTGATTTTCTGATTAGTTTTATCTGAATATTGTTATCAAACGCGTAATCTCCTGTGAAAAATCGACTATTTAAATGACGGGTGTATTTTCGTATAACATCAGCTAAAAATTAATGTACGAACGCTCAATTATTATTTGTAACAATAACCTTTAAACTTCAGTCCGATTCCCAGCGAAAAATCAACTCATCGATTACCCACGCCTGGAGCATCGCACGCTCGGCTGGCCAAGCATCTCTTCACGCCTTATAAACATTATACCCCCCAAAGAACTCAATCGGCGCATCGGCAAGCCAATTCCGTAGGTTCAGCTTTTGCCATCCGACTTACGGCACGCGGCGGGCCACAAAGGAATTACGCGCTCAGACAGACTCTGGCGCGTATAGTTCCGCTGATCGATAGAGTAAGTATAATGACGCGTATCGGAGCTCGCCTGCCATGGACATCTGCATCTCGCTTGCTGGGGTGCGCGCAGCGGCTGACTCCCCCTTCTCTCTTTTTTCTTGACTAGCGTGCCGCTGGTTCCCCCTGAATGTGAGCGTGTACCGTTAGCTAATGGCTGGGTGACGCTTTTCTATGGATATGTGGGGTGGAGATGGACGTGGATCGTAGTGGCTTTAATTGCTTCTATTAATTTTTTGTATCAGTTTTTGGGTTTCTTTGTCTGCGAGGTCTGAGTGCTGTTTTTCGATTCTTGATATTCAGTTTTGGAAGATTGATTAAAGTTAAACGTTTATTTCTCATGAAATACAAAGTTTATGATCTCTCCAAAATATTCCAGTCAACTTGCACTAGCCGCTATAAAAGACTCCAATAAAGCCTCTGTAATAAAATTTCCGTACCAGATCACCGGACAATCGGACAATTTTGCCACTGCCTGCAACTACTCGTTCCACCAGCCTCACGTTCCCTTGATCTCCTTCCACCAGACAAAGCCTCGACATTCAATGCAGTCTCGCGCTCGAGCTTTACAAAAACATGATAACTCCGGGTTCGCACTCGAAAAGTCCCGGGCAGCGAACCCTTTTAACGTTCCTCTTTCTCACGTACATACATACGTACTCGCGGATTTCTTTACATCCTCGCGCTCAGTGCTCCCTTTTTTCGATTCTCCTCTCCGCTCATTGTACTTATCGCGCTCGGCGTCGCGCGCGCGCACCTTTTTTTTCCCTCGTTGCTTTGTTTTCCTCCCTTGGACGAAGACCCTTTCTCGATTGTATTTATCCTTGCCCTTGGCGGCGGCACCAGCCCCTCGCTGACTCGCTGCACTTGAGACGCCGCGATGTATCGACCTTTCGGCTGCAGGCGACTTGTGAGAAATCGGGAGACGCGCTCTTTTTTTTAATGGGGAGGAATCGGGTTCTCTCGCAGACGCAGTTGCAGTTTTTAAATCGCCGGCGCAAAGTGGCGTGGATATGAAGCCGGGGGATTTGCATAAATTTGCATGTGCGGCTAGTCGCGAGGTTTAAACCGCCCGACGACTGCTGCACCCCGGGAGAGTGCATCTTTTAATGCGCCCGGCTTGAGACACGGGGTGGATGTGTGTGTGTACGGTTATATTCATGAAATTTTGTAGTTTGGTCAGATGCCTGAGTTTGAAAGAATGGAGTTTTGTAACAATGAAAAAAGTAAACGAGATCCAGAAGCTTTTATATCAAGCTTTCGAGAATAGAAATATATGTAGCTCCTAAACGATCCCCGCCGCAGCCCGAAATTACCGGGCGTGCGACTTTATTTCATGGAAAACTTCCTCTCCATTCAAGCATACATATTCTCCCTACATCTTCTCAAATGAGTTCGTTTATACGAAAGCGTCAGTCCATTGAATCTCACGAAAAATCCTACACACCCAGAGACACATTTCAATCGGCCTCAGCCGGCCGTAAACCCGTATTTTACGATCTGCCTTTTCTTCACGGGGGTCACGGAAACTCGAGGGAGACACTCGTAAGCCGGAAAACTCGCCGCGGCGCGTATGTAGGTCAGCTGCGCGCGGAAAGAGAAAGTGCATCGTGAAAGAGGCGCGCAAGCTCGCAGGCTGCTTTATCGTATGAAATATGCAGCTCGTAACTTTTGCCGACGCGTGCGGCTGCTTTTCTCCGGGCCGGCGTTTATCGCGCGTCGCATGTAAATGCGCATCTGAGTGCGTGAGTTCCTGTCACGTGGTTATTTATGCTTGAGTATACGTAGAAGAGGACTGATTAGGCTAATTGGTTATGACGAGGATTAAAGATTGCCGAGTTGCGCTCGCGTGCCGTGCAGGATTATTACATTTTTAATTAAACAAAGATAATAGTGTCAAACATACGTGTTGTATTAAAAAACTCGTGGATAACTAATAGAATACACTGAAGGTTTATCACGGAATAGTTCCAAATTATTACCGTTGGCTAAAAGCCGAGATCAATAGGGCATAAAGGCGGAATGAACTCTTTCCCCCAGCGCTGCGCAAAAGATAATAAAAAAGAGAAAATAGCGCGCCCGTCCCTATAATTTATACACGCGCACGTGCAAGCACGCCGGATTATATATACGTATACGAAGACCGGTATATATGGGCGCAGCGTGTATATAGGCGCAACCCCACGTCAGAGACGCGTTTGGACAGGCGACGAGGAGAGAGAAGGTATAGGAACGCTGGTGCATATACAGGGGACGTGTACGTATATTCGCCGCTTCTGTAATGTAACTCGGGTGAAGGGGAGAGCCTGTTCGGTCGGCTCTTGGGGTTGTAATTTTGAAAATGTAGAAATGCGCGGTATTGAAAGTTTTTAACTTTGAGATATTGTTTTAGTGTTTTTTGGGTTTAGTTATTGTTTTTTCTTTCTTTGCGTCTCTTTGTTGAATAAAAAAATAAATAAACAAATTAAAGTATTGAAATATAATCACGATGATCGAAAAACAAATTGAAAAATAACAATCGCTAAAATTCTTCTTATAATCCTTAAAAAATTCAAGCTTATCTGCATAAACAACCCAACGAAAAAGCCAAACTCAAAAATCGACGCTCTCCCGTCTCTCCACCCCACACCCCTACAACCCCCCTAGCACATAGCCACACGCACATCTCCATACTTCCACTCTACAGCACAACGAAAAACCCATCGCAGCTCCGCAAACGCGCAGATCAATCAGACAAATTCAGCGTAGAGAGCCAGCGTGTACACACACACACACACAAGCGCAGGACAGCTGCGCTTTGTGGGGTGACGCGAGAGTCATGCTCTTTGGGGGGGAGGCTATATGTACACGGAACAATGTCCGCGGGACGCGGCGCACATGCCGGCGCATATGCCGCGCCCAGATGGCTCCTATATACGGCTAGCCCTTATCATTTCGAAGGGGAGCTCCTACTCCCACTGCCGCCCTCTGCGTATATGTATTCTTTGTTGCGCGTGGACGCTTTTTTTTGTTCTTGTTTAACGGAGAGAGCTGGCACAATCGGCGCTTTGTTAAGGGGAGTTAGTGGCTGCATGGGTGGGGTTTTGCGATACGGATTCGCAGGGAGGATATAGTTGGTTTTTTCGGTCAAACGTCGTTTTTTGACCTAGATTTTTAAAATGCGGGCGTGTTTTAATTTGATGGTTGGTTAAGGAGTTGATGGAATTTTGGGAGGTATAATAAAGCGGGCGATTTCGGTGCGTTTATGATGTTTTTGTTTTACCGAGCGGCTAGCGCAGGGGTAATAAAGGTGAGTCACGCTTTACCCGCGCGCGCTTTAACGGTCGCGTTTGTTCGGCAGTGAAATTTATTCTGCCGACGCGGGCTTAAATGTTTACTGAATTCTTCAAAAAATACTTTATCAAATTATATTAACCGAATCTCATTAAACAGTCCAAAAAACTACTCTTATACACCATTAACCAACTTTTATCACCATCACTAACACCTTTCCCTACACCACCTTAATCATCAAAATCATCAATCTCACACTGTTTCCCCACCCGCCTTTAAAGGGAAGCAAAAAACGGCCACTCTAAGTACAAGCGGGCGCCGAGAGATACAGAGCCGGCCTGGAAAAAGAAAGGAAGTCAGTGGAACGCGGCTCGTGCTTCGCTGCGCACGAGTTAGCCCAACGGTCCGCTTAATCGGCAACGGTTACATGCTCGGCGCGTTATCGCGTTACGTCATTCTTGCACCGCTCGCCGGCCGCGTATATATATATATGTTGACGTCGCTCCCGAGCCAGTTTCGCGGAAGTGGGATGAGCGATGATGAGAGGATTTCGCGGATTTTCGCCGAATTTCAGATTAAGATGCGTTTCGTATTCCGGTTTTGTTTTTAGTCTGTGGGAGATTTTTTTATCTTTTCGATTGAATTTGATCATGTTATATCGCGTCTAATTTTTTCCTCATCAACTTCTGTTATAATCCGAATCTAATTTATACACTCGATTATTAAACGTCTCTCTGCCTCGATAATTCATAATTCCGCGGGCAATCGCTGTTTTTTTAATCAAAACAAATCCCCTCATCAAAAGAATCGATAATCAGCCGAGCTTAATTTACCGGCCGAATAGAAAACTCGTTCGAATTCCCCTTAACCTACGTCATCTAGACACGCCGGCGTTATTTCGCTCGCGAAAGTCGAAAGAGAGAGAGAAAAGGCGAGCTGCCCGGCGCTAAATTTGCATAAAAAGGCAGCCAGACTCTCGAAAAAGGCTCTTTTTATAATACTTTCTTAAGACTCTAACGCGCGTATCTCACAATAACTTAAGCACCCAATTCCCACATATAAGACACCCGAAAAAAAAGGCTAGCGGTCCTCTTATATATATACATAAGGCCCTTCGTGTCGCGCGGCGGAAATTAATTAGAGCCCTTGGGCGCAGCGGATGTGGTTACCTCCTCCCTGAAAGAAAGTCAGGAGAGAAGTTCCGATACTCTACGGCCAGTCCAAGATAGCTGCATTGTCTTCCGCAGCAGGAAGGATGCCCAGCCGGCCGTGATGTATATATCCTGGGCCGCTGCGATTTTCGAACGCGAAATTATAACGTCAGGGGGGACGCACGGGTATAGAGTGTCGCGGGTGGGCCATCATCCGGTTAGGTGACTTTGGTCGTTTGATGCGTTGGGGAGCGGCTACTTTTGGGATTTACGCTTCGGTTGCGTCGAATTAGGAAGCGCGGAGTTTCTTGAGATGTCTGATTAGCCCGGGGGAAGTCGCGCTGGCTTCCTCGCTGCGCTGGGTAGTTCCGGATGACGCCGAGTGGGCGTTAGGTGGAAGTGACGGTTTTGATGGGCGGGTTATCTTGATGGAAGTTTGGTTGGAGTTTGGATGCTTGAGAGTTGAGGGTAATTTTTGAAGTGACAGTATAATCTGTATTCTGGAACACTGAATTATGATGATTAATTTATTTGAATTATTAATGGCTATTTTTGATATTAGTAATCAAAACTAATATAAAAAATAGCCACCCTGGTAGAAAATTGACCATATTCTGGGCAGAATTTCTGGTCAAAAAATGTTAAAATGACACTTATCTAAAAATTCTGGAAAAATTCTGGAAATGCTTTGAACAGAATTTCTAGATAAGTATCATTTTAACGTTTGTTGACCAGAATTTCTGCCCAGAATATGGTCAATTTTCTACAAGGGCATTAATAATTCAAATTCTCTTACTAAGAAGATTTTAGTCTCGTGTAGACGTTTGCAATTATACGATATTTATAAAGCTATTATAGTACAAACATTCTCATTTAGACAAAAATCAAAATATCCGTATAATATTTTAATAATAATGTATATTTTGTGTACTATTCTCCAACAAAATACATTGATACAAAAAATAAAAAAACAATTATAATAAAGGTAAAAAATATTTTTGATTTCAGGTCGAGATCGGGCTACGACTCGAGTAGCGGAGACGAGTCCGAGGTCGAGTACGGCTCGTCGTCCGTCTGCAATCAGACGGCTTCGGCTGCCTCCTCGTCGCAGCAGGCCAACCCCGCGCCGACGACTGCGAGCAATTCAGGCCAAGGGAAACACATTAATAAAGGTCGATGGACCAAGGAAGAAGTGAGTCACGTGCAAACTACCTTTTTCATGCCATTTTGCTCCTTTTGTTTGATTGGTGCTTTTCTGATGGCGATTGACTGGTTCTGTTAGTTTATCGGATAATTTTGTGTATTGTTCAAGTATTTGCCGGTAAAATATTCTAAAAATAGATAGAAACGATGTTGGAATAACGAGGGCACCTCGCGGAATCTCGGTTTTCACTTTTTAATGAACCCGATTTATTATACCCAGCCCAGTCGAAAGTAGACGAATTCAAAACCAGCTTAAACTATTTCGAAAATCGCAGATATAGACAAACAAACAACAAGCTCAGGTGCAAAGACAATTAAACACAACGACCCTAGAACAACTCGAGCCAAGTGCTAATAACCTTCGAGGCTTAAAAAAAGGGTGAGCTCGCCCTCCGACTTCCCATGCCGTAGATCTAGGCAAAATAGTAGAGCAAGGGGTGGCTCTCGGACTATAGCCGAAACAGAAGCGGAAAGACAGATAGAGAAGGGACAGCGCCGAGAGTCTAGGCGAATTATATATAGGTCGAGCCGAGAGGAGAGGGAATAGAGGTGAGCAAAGTAGCAGGTACGCGCGGGGCTAGTGTACGGTTTCCCATGGGAAATGCGCGCTAAGGACGATCACACGTACTTGTATATACACACCGTCTCGCTCGTCTAGCCCTCTCGGATGGACCGTCTAGTGGCGCGCCCCATAAATTTCCCTTTCTACGAGCCTAGATATCTCCGCGTATGCAAAGAGCTGTTCCGGTCAGCCTCTCCTTTTCTTCTCCTCGCGCGTTCGTCCCGACTTTTTTTTTCCTGGCTGAGGATATGAGAGCCCGGAAGTAATTGGGTGATGTGGGAATCGGGCTGGGGATGCGCGGATGGGAGATGGGAGATTGATTGACGGGCCGAGTTCTATTTTTTTTCTGACTTTTGGAGTGTTGGGGATAGAGGAGGGTTTGGTCTGTTTTGGTATAGATTTGCCTATAGTTTGTTTGGAGGGGATAAATTGGGATTTGAGATGTTTGCGATTTGCTAGAAAAAGTAAAAAGATGTGAAATAATTTTTGTTTAGATAGAACATAAAATGTCGAAGCTAATAGAAACTAATAGAAAACAAAAATCTATTAGTTTCTCTTAAATTAAAAAAATCTTTCTTCTTATGTAAAAACTTATTATCATGCGATCAGTCATTCTGTGCGATTTGATCAGCTTGCGTTAAAACAATAAACTCCAAACGCTATTCAAAAACCATCTCCATCCCATCCATTAAAAAAAAACACAATTTTTTTACTAATACCTCTTGTTTTTGTCGAATCTAGGACGCTCTGCTGAAGCAGCTGGTGAGCAGCGCGGAGCAACTGGGCAACGTGCTGCGCTGGGACGGCATCGCGGCGCACTTCCGCGACCGGAGCGACGTGCAGTGTCAACAGAGATGGGCGAAGGTCGTCAACCCCGAGCTTGTCAAGGGACCCTGGACGAAGGAGGTACGTATATACGTATAGATCTGGAACGTCCTCGGGACATCGAACTTTCGCCTGTTTACATACTTTTGCGCCAGGAGAAAGAGAGAATTGTATTGTTGTTGCTGCGGATGGCGTGGCGAATATCTAGTGTAAATACAGGCACTCGCGTGTGGTCTCTGAATGATAAAAGCGTGTTAATTTTGGCTGCCTCGCCGCGAATGAATTGCGCGAAGGTATACGTTTAGCCTTGAAAGCAAAGTATTTTTTTCAAGGACTTTTGCTGGGAGAAGTTTTTTTTGTAGTTAGTGAATGATGGATAATGTTGGATTGGAGCTGTCCGCAGTGAATTAGTTTCGCTTTATCTCAATCGTCATGTAATTCTTAGACTGAAATATGTATTTACAAAAGGATAAATGGATGAAACGACTTTTGCAGCAAAAAATTAAAAAGTTTACAAGTACTTGCTTAATATATCATAGAGATAAAAAATATCTGTTACATAAACGGAAAGCTGCAATTCGTAAAATTACATCACGCGTTCCTCATCGTAACTATATAAGGCCGTCGATTCGTTAAATCGATACCAGGATGCAACGGTAAATTCGACTTCTCCGCGCTCCACGATTGAAGCGCGCCCGAAAAAAGTGTACACGCATGTAATCGATCCTTTAACTCCTGCGCGCGTTCTCACAGGCTAATTACAAAGTCTGATGGGAAAGGGCCCGGGCACACGCACCTGAATTCGTACGAGACCGCCGTTTAAATGTTTGGCCATTACGGAAGGGGGAAGAGGGCTATTAAATATTGGAATGTAGAGGCAAAAAATGCGAATGGCTAATCATTTAAATAGAATTCGAAGTATTGATGGCGCGCGTGTTCACGGTAGATCAGGCGGTGTACGTTATATGTAAATTAGACAATGCTGGGTATATAAGTATCGTAATTTATAATTATTGTAAAATATAATTAATAATTTGTAAATGTAAAACCATCGTTCATTTAAATTTTGCAAAACTTTTTGTTATGAAATACTTGAATGCAAAAACATTGCACTGACATACTTCGTTAGCACAATCTCTGCGAATCCCTAATTATCAAAAAGATATATAAACTAAAAGCCGTGTAAACACCAAGTTTCCGAGCCTTCTTACCGCGTGATTTGTACGGTCAAGTTCAATAACCTCCCCAAAACACGCACAGACACAAACAAGCCCGGAGTTCCCCGCGCTGATTTTCCGCTTTCAGTCTGACGTACAGGGGATCGTCGCCGCAAGGGATAGGCGCTACTTCGATTATCGATGAGAAAGATTTTTTTTTCAACTCTCGCCCTTATTTATGACCCACTGCTTGGAGTTTTCGGGGGCTCACGAGCTATGCAGGTCGGAAACGCGATTGTCGTGGATGGGAAGTAGGCATTCTTTTCGGATATACTTCCTTTGACGTGGGACTTCGGAGAAACGCTATAGACGCGCGAGCAACTTTATACTTATACGCGTTCTTGTCTATTGTCAATTTGGAGCTGTACTGCACTTAATTTTATTTTATTAGTAAACCTTCAGAAAAGGAGCAAACAAAATTTGATGTTTACAAAAATCCTTTAATACGTCTCTTAAAATAACAACGCCGTCTCGATTTAGCTCGAAATTTAAAAATTCATTGAAAGAGATGACAAGGAATGACTGCTAAAGCTCAACGAAGGCAGAGAATCGCGCGCTCGGTCAAATCGCATGCGCGCGGCTTCAGAACGTGACTTTGGTTTCGAAAAAAGAGGAAGAAAAAAGCTGTAGCGCCGCGGCTGAATTTTAATGGCAGACGCGCCGAAGCAGCGCCCATACACATACCTACATAAACTTTAACCAAGGGCGAAAACATCTCGCTTGCAGGCGGCGGGAACTGCACGCAGGAGAATGCGCAGAGAGCAGCTCTTCGCTGCGGATGTGCGACGTTGTTCTTGGAAAATTTGCTTTTGTCGATCGATGTTAACTCTCGTACGGTTCGGCTTTACGCCAGTCATTTCTTTGATATTACTGCGTTCTTTATGAAAACACGCGTACTTAAATGCTACAAAAATATTTCTACTACGAGCTCCGAATAATTACAGACGCTGGAATTCCTCAAGAGCAGAGCTCCGCTAGTTTTCCGTATTATAGACCAGGCAGATCGTCCGCCGACACACGTGGAGATATATCGGCAGAATTTAATTATCCATTGCGCAACCGCAAAATTTCTCGCACATAATAATCAGGGGTGTTAATAAAACCCCCGGGGTCCCGTTAATCTTCGCGTCCCTCGCCGCCGCGCGAGTTTCGCAAGGCAAAGCTATATACACACGCGCCCGCGGCGGCGGTCGTTTCCCAGAAAGGTTCGGCCTATACTTTTTGCTTTTCGCGGCCGCGCGCGCTCTCGTATACCTGTGGACTTTCTCTGCGGGCGCGCTGCGAAATATGCAGGTATAGAGAGACAGCCGGCGTTTTTACCGGCGGCGTAACTCAAGACGTCCACCAGCAGACACACGGCTTCTTCTTCTTCGCCTGCGCTCGCGCAAGGAATTCTCCTTTTTCTCCTCTGCGGCTGGACGCTGAGAGTTTTGCGCGCTTTGTTTTGTACGCCTTTGCCGTCGTTTTCCACGAGTTTGGATAGTGTCCCATTTTTTTTTGGTCTTGCTGGACGTTTATTAAGATGTTTTTTTTTTATTTATTTATTCCATTATTGTTTTTTAATAATAATGTTTCATTTTTATAAATGTTTGTACGTTTTTCAGAAATTTAAATTGTTATTAATAGTTTAGAAATTTATAACGATACGATGTATCAGAATCGATTGAATAGTAAAATGAATCTTTCAAATTACAAACTAAAAAATAAGGGAGTGAAAAATCTTTTTTTTAATCGTACCTCATTAACTGGAATATTTATTTAATTTATTAAAAGAAGAGTAGCAATGATAAAAACTCTGATTGTTTTATTACTTTCTGACAAACCAAAAAGTTAAGCAAAATAATTAATTGATCAATGACTTTTGCAGGAGGATGAAAAGGTGGTGGAGCTGGTACAGCGATACGGACCGAAGAAGTGGACGCTGATAGCGCGGCACTTGAAAGGCCGGATAGGCAAACAGTGCCGCGAGCGTTGGCACAATCACCTCAACCCTGGAATCAAGAAGACTGCGTGGACGGAGGCCGAAGACATGATAATCGTGGAAGCGCATAGGCGAGTCGGTAATCAGTGGGCCAAGATAGCTAAGCTTCTGCCCGGCAGGACCGACAACGCCATCAAGAATCATTGGAACAGCACCATGAGGAGGAAGTACGAAGCTGAGGAAGGCAGGACCACCACAACGAGAGGTAATTTATACAACCTTTTATTTTCGTATCTATTTCTTTCCATTTATAACGTGTAAATCGAATTAAAAAGTTTGTATTTTATTTCAATGCAACTATAATAAATGGCTGTTTCAGGCCGTGGACGAAGAAAAACCTCAGAGGCAGTCACGACATCGATAAAGAGGGAGCCGCTTAGCGATGACAGAACGAGGAAGCAGCATCAGGTGACGTCGACGACGCTGGGAGGCGAGAGCAGCTCGACGGTAACGAGTTCGACGCTGGCAGTAGCGAATCAGGCCTGCGATCTCGAGCTCGACTGGACGCGCGCCTGGGAGCAGCAGCAGCATGAGCGCCAGATGGTCGAACAGCGTAATGAGCAACAGCAACAGCAACACTTCCACGAGGCGATGCAGCTGGAAGAGCGTCAGGTCGTCGTTGACAGGCAACTGGAATCGCCGCCTAGGCGGAACCGCATCGAATCCGTCTCACCCTTCTCCAAGTTAGTACTTTTCTAGATTAATTAGCGTTTTTTTTTTATTTTTATATTACGTGACAATTAAAATAACATATCTGTTTGATCAAAACTTAGGTATTTCGGTCTCGAAATGAATGAACCGCAATCGTCGAGATCATCAGAGATTCATCTGCTTCCCATGCCCGACCTCGAAGAGGACTCGGAGATGCATGAGAGGGAGAAAACTAGTCCACCACCGATACTACGAAGACGGCGAAACCTACAGCTCGAGCAGCATCATCAAAGAACCGACACCCCCGACAGCGGCAATCAGTCGGATTACCTTCTGCACTCGTATCAGCAGTCGTCGTCGTCGCAGATTGGCACAGCGCCGTCTACTCCTATAAAGCAGCTACCCTTCAGCCCATCTCAATTCCTTAATAGCTTAAGCCCTGAGCCTTCATGGCCAAGGGCAAGCACACCAAAGGGCAGTCCTGGCTCACTCACCACGCCCCAGCCCTCGAATCTGCGCAGAGGTACAAAAAATAATTTAATTTTACTCTTTTATATTGATTCCATTAACAGTTGTTATAAAAGTAAAAAGAACCATAATATTGCTTTTTAATTTAACTAATGATGTTTAATATCGTTAAAGATGGCAATACACCGCGAACGCCGACGCCGTTCAAGAACGCACTAGCCGAGCTGGAGCGACGGAGCGGTGCAACGACTCAGCTGCCGGCAACGCCGAGTCGGTTAGACGCTCTCACCGAGATAATCAAGCAGGAGACAGACCGCGAGAGCCTCGCAGGTACAAGCAGCGGCAGCATACTGCAGGATTCAGGCTATGGCACGGGCAGACGTCGTGGCAAGGAGAATAGCGCACCTGGTGGCAAGAGGGCACGCAAAGCCCTCTGTCAGGCTTGGTCTAGCTCACACGACAGCTCCGAGATGAGTTTCGCCGTCGAGACACCAGTAGGCTTCAAACTGATAGCTTTACCATAAACCTTTACGAGTTCAACGATAAAACTTGTTGCATAGAAATTATTTTTTCTTTGTTTATCACTTATTTACACAAAAGGTGATAAAATATTAATGAAGTAATTAATATTTTAATAAGATTATTAATGAGGTATATGCGAATATCTTTGACAAGTTTTTAATGATGCTCGAAAAGTGTTTACTGCGTTAATATTTAACAAAACTCTAAAGACTAACTGATAATTCATTTTTTACAGAGCAAAAGTCTGGATACATCTGTATTATTTTCGCCAGCATCGATGGCCTTGGATGACAGTTTCTTGGCGGCTGGGCCAAGCCCCGTAAAGGTAGAAACGCGTGTTCAAAGTCAATGTGATTCTGAGAATCAACAACAACCAGCCCTATCCTGGTACTATTCCCGCACCTCTCGCCTCTAGACACGCTAGCCGGCCTTTTCTTTTCCACTCACGCTCTTTTTCTTATTCATTGTTTTCAATGTCTCTTCTTTCTTTCAATCAATATCTCTGTACTAATACTTCTATGTCTGTCAATGTTTCTTATTTAATTCATATATGTTTTATTAGTTTTTTTTTTTATTTAAATGTTGTTTGTTCGTATTGTCGTTCGCCCAATTATGCCTAGTTCGGGCTTCCACGTAGCGCCATATATACGTTATATCAAAACAAAACCTTGTAAGTACTCCCTGGAAGAAAATGAAAGCTTTCCTATCCTGCAGATATAACATTCCGATTAACTTATCCCAAAATATAACACAGATTTACCTTGAAAAGAAAAAGAGAAAATAAGAAAAAATTCTCGCCTGAATTAAGCGTACTAACGACTAGATTATTCTACTAACGCTATTTACCTTTTGTTAATTATTTATATCGAAAGAAAGCTCAAAATCGAAAATTTACTTAAAAGATTATCAATTGCAGCATGATTAGATATCATTGCTTGTATTTAATTTTATATTTAAAAACAGAAAAAAGAAAATGGAAATCATGTAAAAGGACTATGACGCTTAATTAGTAGCCGGGTCCAAGACACCGTCTTATAAGTACTTAATTTATTTTTACGTTAAGCTTGTAATTTGGTAATTTAGTCTTTTTTGACTTGAATGTCGCTTTTTTTAAGTTCTTACAATTTGTATAAAGAAAGATTTTGTTGCTTCACCTTCCTTTTTGTATTAAACAAAGGATGTTGAATTAAGCATTTTCGTTGTTGATGTTGTTTTTTTTTCTTTTGCTGATATATTGTCAAAAAATTATATTTAAACAGAAAGATACGATTCAGGAAGTCTTAAAAGAAAACGAAATAGAAAAAAGTGACTTCCTATTATGTATGCTCCCAGAGCCCAAGTACGAAATTCGAATGCATTTTCTTTTCGTAAAGTTACTTTTTCGTGTATGAGTTATTGCATAGTATATATTATTTAACTTAATTTTATTCTCCTTAGTTTATTATTTGGATTCGTGTTTATCATAAGTTGACGAAAAAGCATGATTGCACTAACTCCATAAAGCGAATCTCCCCCTTGTAAACAGGCCTGGCCTAGCGTACCAAAGTACCTTTCCCTATATATCCCTTCTTTAATTCCTTAACAATGTACCTTGTACTCTTGGAAGTCGCCCCTCCCCCTTGATTAAGCAACGGACAATCCAAAGATTTGATATCGAGCAACGGCTCGCGGAGGCGCGCACAACGACTCGCGTACGTACCAAATATAATAATGCACAGAGGCCTAGTCACTCCGATTTTTGTACATTTGAATGAAATCACGAAGTGTTCGAGAGTCGATTAGATGCGAATGGAAAAAGAGAAGGAAAAAGCACGCTAAGCGCGTCCCCACCGCGTCCTTTTCTATCGTCTGCGAAGCCCCTTATTTTTTATATGATAATATTTATTCATGAGAAATGAAGCTATTTTAGATCGCTCTACTACCTCAGCCCTATTCTCAGACGTTAATTTTTCTACTGAATTTTTCTACTATGAACTGCCGGCTGTAGCTAGTGTGTCTATTCCTTTCCAGACTTCCCACGACTTTGCGCCCGTACAGCGGAAGCCCAACGCCAAGAGAGCTATTTCGTTCGACACGTTCGACAGCCCAAACGACTACAGTCTGGCGCCGTCCATACGTACGAAGGTGAGTTTTGCCTAACATCTTGCACAAAAGCTCTTTCGCTCTCTTGCTTGTCCGCTTTTGCACTTGTGACACCTTACAAGTTTATATCGTTTATGCCATTTTTAAGTTGAATCGTTATTCTCCTTTTTAATCGTGTAAAAACTTTTATTTATATTATAAAGTTCATTCTTTTTATTCAACGGTAACCAAATATATAAAATTATATATATACCAATTTTAAAGTTAGTACGTTTTTAAAAATAAATTACGAAAGATGAGATGATTATTAAATAAAAATTTAGAAATTACTGCGATGGATAAAAAGAAAGATAGATTTATATTGCAAAGTAAAATGAGTTTGGAGCATTCTTAACAAATATTTAATTTTGCATTTAATTTTTGTTTACTTTAGATGCAATTGGAAGTACAATGGGCGGCAGTGGCTTGTGGTCGGACCCGAGATCAGGTGGAGATGACACAGGCAGCCCGACAATTTTTAAGCATGCATGGATATACACCGCTGCGTCCGCGGTCCCTCAACTTCTGACCTGACTCACATCCGTCGAATGCGAACTAAGCCGCCAGCAGCAGCAGTGTCAGCAGTAGCAGTGGCTCAAGACCGTCTACGAGAAGACGTCCCGACTGATATTTATGGACTAATTATACGAGTTATTCTCGTAATTGTCAGTGCAAAGAAAAATTTTTCGAAGAATATTTTTACATGCGCGAAAAGTCGAGTGTAGTTATGTGGTCGCTTTGGCGCGCCAAACATTCCCCTATCCCATCACCCCAAAGTGTCCTCCTACTCTTATGTCTCATTCCCCCCTTTTGTCACTACCACCTCTCTCAGTGACTCTACAATTGTCGCCGTGTGGTGATAATGAAATGTATTAAAGTAATTCATTAGAATATCAATAAAAAAGCAATTTTATATTATATTATTTAATTTTATCGATTAGTATTAAGAAATAAACATAATATGTTATCTCTACTATTATTAGAACGTTAAAATATTTTAAAATATTTTAAGTATGAATGCCAAGGAAAAAGAGCTAGATAAGAATGGAAGGTTTTAAAAAAATAGAATTTGGTTTCATTTATGATTATTTATTATCAATATTATATTCATGTAGTTTACAGACAATTACAGGATCTATAATATAAACAAACTTAGTCGCATAATTCTTCATTTAAAGTATCCTCGATCAGAAGCTGCTTGCTTCCACTCTAAACATTGAACAACTATGATACTTTCAAACATACATTTCATGTATAATATTACAACTTTTGTCCAAATGTATAAATTTCATTTATTTTTATTATTTTATTATTATTTTCTTTTATTAAATTTACAGTCTTTTTTTGTTTTCTGCGCCAACATATTACATTGAATATTTATTTTACGGAAACTCATTCTATCACATAAGTAAATGCGCGAATATATTTTAAATTGAAACGTAATATATCTCGCGTTACTTCTACTGCCGTTACTATTGCTCTAATACATTATCTAGTTAATATATTAAAGTTTGACTGATTTTAAGTTCGGTATTGTTGAAAGAAAATCTTTTTTTTTGATTATTACTGCTTTTATGAAACCAGGATAGAATTAATAATTAGTATTACTGCTTTTGGTAGGAGAAGTTTTAATAACGACTTCCCTTATTCTCGAGTTTGTAAGAATTTTCAAAAAGTCAGTGCGAAATTTAACATCTCTTGACTAGTGATATTCAAGAAAATTAGCAAATGCTATGATGTTTATTTTTTTAACATATGCGCTATTTAAATACAGTGGGTCATGAAGAAATCTAAACTCTCAGTTGTACTTCTTTTACAATTGAAATGGAGCACTTAATTTAATTTAATGTATGTTGAAAACCGTTTTGAGCAAATCTGCTTACGTTTAAACAATTGGTCACATGGAACTCTTCTAATATTTTATGTAAATCTTGAATCCATCTCTGAAGTGGACCTCTGTTATTTTCCAGCCGGCTAGGACTGTAAGATCTTTGGAGGTCACAATACTCAATAGCTCCGTCAAGCTTCTCATATAAATTAATTGTTGACTGCTTGCATTGTATAGTTGACACGTTTAATTGCTATAAGAAGATGTACCGTGGGAGCGCAAGATATCACAGCATAATGCCTTGTGTAAATAGAACAAAGGAAAATTTTTCATTTTACACATTTTAAATAATTACTATTGTGATGTATATTACTACTTTTATCAGTCTCATCAATTGCGGGCTTTGTGCTTTCCGGAATATTCAGAGTATCTATTTTTTTTCTACTTGGACAAAATTGTCATTTTTCCCGTGGGTTTGTTTCTACTTGTATCTATTAAGCTTAATAAGAATTTCATCTCTGTAGTCGCCTGAATGTCGTTTTCATCCGGATATTCGTAGCGTAAAATTTCGTACTCGGAATAATCACGCGTCCCATCATCCAATGAGACCAATGCTACACGTACTCTGCTTCAGAGACAATTCGTTCGTATTATTTTCAGAATATTTTATTTGTATAACCGGCTCTCATCAGGTTATTCATTTTGATCATCGCTCTCATCCGTGAAAATTTTTTTATAACAAAATTAACGTCCTTTCAACCTACATTTATTCTTATACGAATAATCAGTTTACGGATGAGAGAGGGAAAGAAGGTTTTACAAAATTTACTCTTTCCAGGACATGTAAACAATTATTTCTTTGAAATCAAACGGTTTAAAACCATATTTATTTTGTACAGCCACGAGTTAATGAAATTTAGAAATTAAAAAGAAAATATATCGCTGTCGCATTTTATTAGGTAAATGGAAATTGCTTGTCACACTATAAATATATTTATAGCAGGGGATGTATTAGCAATAGCGATAATGTACGAAGTCTTATATGCGTAAACCTAACGTCATCGTGGACAAGATTTGTCCAATTCATATCCTCTATCTGGCACATAAGAGCAGCTTTTAAACCGTGATATACCATTGCTCTATACAGAAAATAAAAGTAGAAAGAATAACGGACGTTGGTATGATCGAGTCGGACTACTTCAACAGTCGACTGATCCAAAGGAAGCTGACTTGTAATGATTCGAAAAGTTCACAATAAAGTAATATTGTGTTTGTTCCCAGATAAAGTTTTATCAACTTTAGAGAACGGGTATTACCTTTCAGTATTTTAGCTAATTCCTCATCGGTCATCTCTTATTCAATTTTTTCAGATTGTTTAATATGGAAAATCTAAATGCATCACTTCGTGTTAGCAAATCTTCTACAAAAAATTGAGCTAGCAACTTATTGTCGATGAGATCTAGCCAAGGATGGGAAAAGTCAGTATTTAATTTTTTAAATACAAATACAAAATACATGTTGTTTTTTTTTTCTATAGTAGATACCAAATTTAAGTTTTAAATTCAGCAATATACGATAGTCTGAGTTCGTGTATAGCGGGAAATTTGTCAGAGTTTTGTGTAAGCGCATTTTGTGTTTAATATTATAATAAATCACTTATCTAGCCGCTTACACAGAATCCTGACAAATATAATTGGATTTTAAAAATACGGCCTTCTAGTATCTACTTTGCAGGGATGAAAATTTTTTAGAAATCAGCGAGGGTGGTCCGTTGCAGTCCTACGCTAAGTACTTGAATAATTCGCTACGAATAACGATATTTGCCAAATCATTCTTACTTCTTTTATATTTCATTGCACAGGATATCTTTCTTTTTAATTTGTAATAGCACTTGTAAAGATTCTACGCTGAAAAGGCATTTGTTAACGTTTAACCGCAAATAAAAGTTCTTGAGAATAATAAATAGTATCTGATAATCATTTGTAGGTATTTATCATGAGTATGGACTTTCAAATGACTTGCATAAACTTAATTTCGAATCATTTTGGCTATTTTGAGCTTTGCGAACAAATGCCTTAACTTTTTATTAATTTAGATTCATGAACAAATTTATATTTGGGATAAACCAATAAGATTTATAAATTGTTCAAGTTTTTTTACTTACGTCCGTTTTATATTTCTGGATCTTACCATTTATTGGCTATATTCTGCACAAATCCTGTAACAAATAACAACACTTGAGCGCATCACCGTCTAAATAAAATATTGAATGCAAATTATTAGGAATAACCGCTTATTGATTTTTTAAAGCGAAAATCTAATTTTTTACAAATCAAATCATAAGTGTCAAATGGAATCCATTTGCTTAAGATAGATTCCTTTTTGATTTTCGACTTAATAGCAATCCTTTAGCAGGAAGTGGAAAATCCTCTTCCGCTAGAAGATTTTCCGCCAGAAGCAAGAATCAAAAAGGCATTTTTTTAAATATTTCCTCTCGTAGTAAATGGATGTTCTCTTGCGACAAAATCACCTGGTCAAATGGATTCGTTTTTTTACGCGTAGAATACATTTCTCTCAGTGTAATAAATTTTGTCATTGTTAGTGTATTTCGTTATTTATTATCTCATTATTTTCGAAAACTATCGTGCTCAAGATCCAAGTCACTTATACGATTTTCTGTATTAATATTTGTTAACGACCATTCAACCTTTTTTGCATAAGTTTCGCTTTAAATAAAAGCTCTTCTAGGAAAAGCTCTGTCTTCCGACATAATTTCAGTATAGGACTGCAGATCGTAGTAGTATGATGTAAACCAGTTATTTGTTGACATGGTGTCTGTTAATGATATATTTGAAGGAAGCACTTCAATACTTTTGAATACTTCTAGTTCTTTTGTGTATTCGAATTTTTTTGGTAAGATTTGTTTACTCTGTGTGAATTCATATTTCTACATGCAAATAATCTAATATTTAATGTGATTCTACAACTGTTTTCGAGATTATTCCAAAAATTAAAATTAACTATTATATATTAGGTATATTAAAAAATTATATAAAAAAATTAATGAAAAGTTTATTACATCGCAACACTTTAAAGCCGAATTATCTTCTTCTATAAACGCTTACTATACCGTCGGGTCAGCACAATAAAGAGTCTATTTAGGAGCAAAGGCAAGAAAGTGCCGATTCAAAATAAAAGGCAAGAAAGAGCCAATTCAAAGAAAAGGGCAAGAAGGTGCCGATTTGGAAAACTTTTTTTTTTCCTATAATTTTAAGTTGGCAATGGCTCTTTATAGTTTACTCTCTAAAAATTAAGATGTGAATCCACAGGTGTGAATTCATTTAGGACATTCAAATTCTTCATTATTTTTTTCATTTTTCACAATATTGTAATAAGTTTTACCAACTTAAAATCAGGAAAAAAAAAGTTCCCCGAATCGGCACCTTTTTGCGTTTTTCTTTTAATTGGCTCTTTCTTGCCTTTTATTTTGAATCGGCACTTTCTTGCATTTGCTCCTAAATTGACTCTTTATTGCGCTGACCCGACGATACATCAAACTAAAATAATAGTATTCGTGGATTTAAATACATTTTTCCAGTAATCTTGATTGTTTGAAACAAGTTCAGTGACAGCGTTTTAAAAAAGTGTTTTATGAAACAAGTTCAAAGAGTATAAACCAACATTTCAATGCGTTAATTTGATTCCACTGAATGAACAGTTTACATTTTTATTTTTAGAATTTTTGCAAAGCCTCCTAATTGTATTTTAAAATGGATTCAACTGTCTAATGGATTAAATTATTTGAATTTTTTTACTATTTTAGAAGAAAATGTAAGAAATTTTTTATAGAGATTGCAGTTCTTTTTTGTAGACATCGCAGCTTTGTAAGCTTTGGAATATCGACAAACGAAACATGGATAAAATAAACTAAATTTTATGCGCAATTATTGAGAGAAATGAGGAAAATGTTGAGGTCGTACTAAAATGGTGAGAGTGGGTGCACACTGGTCTGTTGCAAAAACATTATTACTTTCTCTTTTTTTATAATGCTATATTGCACACGAATCACCGCTCAACTGTTCAATAAAAGTAATAGTTTGGCCAATGTCTTGCCCGGTGATGGTTACGATTAAACAACAAAAATCAATTTTGGTCATTGGGCAACATTAGGTCAACACTGATGCTAATTTAAGGTCAACCAGGTGGTTAATTAAAAACGTTTAGATCATCTGGATTACTGAAAGTAATAGTGGTCAATATTGTTTTTTGATACTCCGCTTTCGCAAAGCTCGATTTCGCGCACGACCAAATATAATAGTCCATTTTGATATGTTTGATATGAATGTTTGATAAAGGGTTAACCAAAGCCTTTGTGCAGAAAGCAAAATTTAGCACAAGCTCATTCGAGCGTGCGCAAAATCGAGCTTTGCGCACGAAGTATGAAAAATCAAAAAATACTTGCTAAATTTCGTTTTGTACAGATTGTATAAAAAATATACTTCGATATATCAGCGGAAAGGTGATTTCAAGCTCACATGGCCTATCCACGCGAAATCCAATATCACTTTCTAGCGAGACTAAAATCTTTTTCTCGCACTAATATTGAAATGTACATTATTGGAAGCTTGACGTCAGGGTAGTGATCTACAGAGGTCAAACTTGAATAAACAATACATGCATTGTAACTAATTATACTTTTTTGTGTTAAGAGTATGTTGTCCTATTTAAAAACAAATTTTATCTTGAATAGACCATAATGGTCGTGGTCAAAGTTAAATCCAACGCCACCGCCTGAAAAGTTTTATAAATTTCTTTTTGAAACACTACCAAAAATGTTTTACTAAAATTTAAAAAAAATCTTTTTTCTGTAAATGTTAATAAGTCTTACAAATTTTATTTTAATCATTTTTGTTTTTGAAAATTAGTCTTCAAGTTATTTAACTGTTACTGAATGTACTTAATACTTTGTATAGGTACGCACTACGTGTTTTATTTTTCTTACTTTTTCTAGCGAAGATGGCTAATAGATAAAAAAAATTATAGCCGGTTTATTTGATAGAATATTATATTATAATATAAAACATTATTACGGCCGTTATGTACAAAGAGCCTTTGTATTGGTAATTTAATTTACAACCAAACAATAAAGTGGCGTTGATCACGCAAAATATATACAATGTTTTTGTTCGTCCAGTGCTTTTAGATCTATACGTTTTATTTTTGGAACATAAATAGGAAGAAATGCATTTTAAAAAATCTTATCGCGGAAAAGTACCCTATTAAAAACGCACGCATAAAAACATTCTAGAAATGCTTAGTACACTCATACACATTTCTTAATTGCTTAAGACTTGGTATCCTAACTTTATTTAAGGACTGTTAACCGGCTGTCACAAAGTAGAAGGATTATATGTTATTTAGAATCATCATTGAATAATAATAAAAGTAATGAAATAATAGTAAAAAATAACAAATTATACATCAGATTAGACATAACTGCATTACTAGATATTTTCACTTTGTAATACATTGTAAGAACAATAATTATGCGTTTTATATAAGTTTAACAATTATGAATTAAAGTATTCTTTTAGAACATGTTTAAACTGTGATTTACTCACAAAATATCATAAAATTAGCCATGAATATTTTCAAACTGAGTGCTGACACGCATGTTGTAGTAATCATATTAATGGAATCAGAATTAGCCGGTGAACATTCTTAAAATAAATACACAATTTAATTTTCAATAAATGAATTTATCTTCAACGAATCAAGATGTTACACTTTGTTTTTAAGGGCAGAGCACATATTATCCTCCAAGATTCGAGGCCCTTATACGCGTTACCCTATACTAAAAGGAAAAGGCTTTTAGTTCCGAGCAGCTAGAGTAGACACATCAGAAAAGCAATTAGCTGCTTTACCAGTCATTTGCCGAGAGGTGTAACTCGACTTTGAGCGCTTTAAGGGCCTCGAATCCTATAGAATTCGATGCGCCCTCGATACTGTTGCAAATTCCAAGACAAACAACCAATCATAAGATCAGTTGTTTTATAAGTTATAATAATTAAAAAAAAAAAACATTTATTTTTAAATATTTTACTTATACCTTCCAAATATATTAATAAAAATTCAATTCCAAAATTTTAATTATATATTAACTTAATAAATAAACGCATACCATTATAAAATTCAAGCTAACATTCTTATATTAAAGTTGTAATTAACAAATTTGTATACTTGTGGTGTTCGTCTGTCCTTTGGTATGACTTTTAAATGCTTTTTTAGTTTTTCCTTGCAAAATATGTAGCTACGTATATTGTTTTACGTAAATTATTAAAAGAATTTTGTATTTAATTTTTGCCAAATAAATTAAATTGAAAAAATGTTATTAATAGTAAGTTAACAGTAGAAAGCCACGTATTAAAATCAAAGTCAAAGTGTTTCTTTTAATACAAATTTAAAAGCATTTTTTAAAGCGAATTTAAAGCAAAACATCAAATATTTTATTTATTTTTACTACCATGTAAAATAGACGTGGCATTCTAGAGTTAAGATTTAAACAAAATTTGATCTTTGTTCAGTTACAAAAAGTTAAATCACTTCTTCATTTAATACGCAGTAACACAATGAAAAAATTCACTTGTAAACAACGCAGTTTCATTATGTCATTTATCTGGTTAATCGAGATATAGATGGAATGTTCATTATAGTTTATCATTAATCAATGTTTTACAAAGTATTCTCTGCTAGTACAAAATGCAGCATAAAAAGTAAAAAGTTAATTGATTATTATGCTATTTTGTTTCTCTTTGAGGTAAATTGAATAAATATTTGAAATATTTAGTCGCGTCGCGGTATCAGACTCCAGGGGGCAAAATACATTTTTCCATAGTGTGCAAATACAGATATACAATGCAAACATTTCCTTTTTTGTATAAAACTGAATTCAAGTTTATTATATATCTAAGTTAATTATTGTTGAAAAAAATTTATATATTTGTAATACTTTTTCTCATTAGATACTTTTTTCCTTAAAAGTTACTGATATTATACTTTCAATTTTATATGCTCCTATTTAATTCATGAGAATATATAGTACAAAATATTCTATTAGAACTGATTGAGATAATAAACTATCATGCAATACAATATCTATACAATAAGTAAAAAATTATTATGATAACATAAAAAATCTATTTGTATAGAATATACAAATATTAAAATCATATTTTACATTATTACTGATTCACTATTAATTACAAACAAGTCATCTGTGAACTAATAACAAATTCATGGTTTCTAGTTGGTTTAAAAGAATAGATTTAATTCTAGAAAATAAATGTAATTATTTAAACTTTTCAAACATTGCATAAAATTTACTTTAAAAAATTCAATAGAATTACTAAATAATACAATATCAAATCAATGCCTATGACAAAGATGATGCATTGAATATTAAACAAATATCAATCTTAAATTCAGATAAACCCTAAATTTTAGATCAAAAGTAGCAACAAAGTATCAGCTAATTATGTTTCAGTTCTAAATATATGTTTATAACGAATAAACATACAATTATACAGTTTTACTTATATGAAATAAATATAAGCATTATAAAGCACGGTACTTGAAATATTAGAAGTTTTAAGATTCTAAATAGAAATTAGAGAAATGTACACAAGGAAAATGTCTAAAATAATATCCAATATTACTAGGAGATTCAGAAGTATTTTATTTTATTTACATGGAACGAAAAATTAAAGAATTTTTATTAAAGTGAAGACGTGATAAATATAATTTAAAAAAATATTTCTACTTTGTATAATTTAACAAAATAATTTAATTAAAAATAATAATAAAAAAAATATTTTAAAAAATCCGTTCCATATACATTAATTTAATCTTATGCTATTATAAATGCAGAATTTTGTTTTTAAAACCTTAAAATAAGTAATTAATTTGTAAATAGCTGATACTTTTTAGCTAAATATTGCTCTACATTACTTCTCGCTCCACATAGTTGTCTGTGTTGACTATTATTTTTAGATTTGTTTATAAGCAATCCATAAATAAACAGTAATTAATTTTAGATTATCATATTTTCATAATAAAAAACGCATTTTTGAGAAACATAGTTTCTCTAAAATTGTACTAAAGTTTCATCAAATTGGTCTAGTTTAAAACAATCAGGGATACTGATTTCGCGTCACGACTGTAGGCTTTAATTTGCGTCATTTTAGAAAATCACACATTATTCGCGTTTGCCTAAACTTCAGTAGAAGAATAGGCATTACAATGCATCATTTAGGCGTTAATATAATTTTATTTAATAATAAAGATTTTTAAATAATGAAATTTTATGATGTTTTTTGATAGTAGATTTTATCATGTAAACTCATTTTCTTTTTAAATTGCAATATTAAAAGTTATATAAATATAAAATTAATTAAATAGATATACGAGTTATACATAAACTCTTCTGTCAAAACAAGAAGAATTTAAAATATCATATTTAAAGAATTTTACAGTGAAAAAACAATCTACTTCATGATTAATGAACACATGTGTCGGTACCTATGCACTTTTGAGAATTAATTTCTCAGTGTACGAGGCAAGTATTCAAACAGGAAAAGCAATTTATTTGCGCAAAAAGAAACGCCTCAGAATGATGCACAAGGAATGAACCGTTACAGTCGTCCAACGCCTTCTAACTTTTTGCTACTGTGCCTGCGAGCCTTGAGACTGGTCCTGATTACCCGTCCGACTTCCGCTAGCAGCAACGTCTAAGGATTCAGGATCTGTAAGAAATTTTTCAGGTCAAACTACAAATTGCTATTTTTTTTTCTTTATCTGTTAGCAGTGAACCACTAAACGTTCTAAATTTTAAACAAACGGCATCGAGACCACTATTGACTTAGTAATTAAGTATAGCTGCTCTGTTTCACTTTCAATTTACCTGGACAAGGAGATCCCTTGATTCGACATGTATTGTAGCTTCCGCAACTCAGGCATTTCAGTCCAACTACGTGAAATTTTACAGTTGATTCCTAAAAAACATTACATTATTAAATGGCTATTTCAAATAAATAATGACAGTTATTTATTTATTCATGTAAGAATTTAAGTTAAAAGTAAATTCAAGTTTTTGAAGATAAGGCTAAGTATAAATAAGCTAGTACAATTTAAAAAATATACCTCATGACAATCTTTGCAAAGAATATCAGCCTTATAATCCTTATATTCAGGTGGCATTGGTGTTTGCGATACTTCACTATCCAAAAATAACCAGAGATCAGTCATGTCAAGAAGGGAGACTTGACAAGTTGGACAGGCATAATGCCCTGAATGTAACAGATCTTCAAAGCAGGTGCGATGAAGAAGATGACCACAATTTGGAATGTGACAAGGAATGCGACTGGTGTGGATATCTTCCAGACACACTGGACAATTAGCATGTGAAACATTTTCTACACACTGCAATTAATAAAATGACTTAGTTAATTTAATTTAACATTAAAATAAAATTTATAAATTCATTCATGTATTATAAATTATGAATAACAAATAAATACAGTTTATTATGTTAATAATATTTTTCAAAACCCAAAAAAAATTTCAACTTTTGACTGTAAAATATATTTGATACATCAAGTGTAAAAAGCATTATATTAGTGGATATACAACTTTTCTACATCAATAATATAGAAAATAAATAAAATGCGACTTGAAATTTACCTTATGGCCATTTTGGAGTTCAACGGGCAAGCACATATTGCATTTAGCACAGTGAAAGAATCTGTCCCTGCCACCAAGCCTACAGATTCCACATCCATCACAGTGATACTGATTCTTGTCTTCATCATCAAATAGGTTACACTCAAGGCAGGTGTACTTTCCAAAACGTACATGACACTTTTGGCAGGTTGCCTGTACTGGTTGGCGTGTATCACATAAGACACATATTAATTCTGTGACTTCTTTTCGTTTTACAGTATGAGCTTCCTGTTCATCATGGCAGAATCGACATGTATAAACTTTATTACAGCATGGTGTCTGAAAAAGAAGATCAATAAAATGATTTTATTTATAATTGTTATGGCTTTATACAATATAATTTGTAACACTTTTGCAAGTTACCCATATTAATTTTTGTTTTTTGGCAAGATTTAATTTTTTTGATAATTTATAAATTCAGGCTTACTCTTAAAATACTAGATAAAAAATTACAAATATGATGTAATTATTCAAGATTATTCAAATTTATTAAAGTTATTTGTAACTTAACAAGTAACTTTAATAAATTGTAACTTATCAGAACTATCAAAAATCTTTCACGAGTATTAAATAAGGAATCATTTTTTTATTTAACATTTTTATAACACATACGTGGTTATTGCGATTTCCATATCTGAAAAGCGAGTCTAAACTCTAAAGTGACCATTTCTAATTAGCAAATGCAAAAAAGCACGAGCATCTGCAAAAATGAAATATTTAAAAAAAAGAAATACTTAAACGGATACTAAAGACTTTAGCTTTTATTTTAAATATACACTTATGAATATACTCAACACAACAAAATAATATTTATATATCGTTTTATTCAATCAGGTTTCTCAGAAGTGTTTTTATACAGCTCCAAAGATTTTTAATGAGCTTCAAAAATAAAGAGATATACTCTGCAAACTCAAATAATCGAGTAGTTTCGTCATGTTCAAGAAAGGTTAAATCTACTTTACCGACACCAGATAAGTTTTTACGAAATTACTCGCGATTACGAAATTACCCCGATTACGAATTAGCCCCACTGTTCCTTATAGTTGTGTCAAAAATCGATCACTCCAGTCTTGTGTTTTGAGGAACAAAAAGGATGAAAATTAATATATGAGTTATTCAGAAAACATGGTGTATCAAGTGCTATAGATGGATTTTTTGATGTGTTTTTTTCGCGAATCTCGTCTTTAACTTGTAACATCTCGTCTTCGGATTGTACCGCAAAATTCCATAATCGGTATAAAAAAAGCTCACTTTACTCCCTTATTATTCACAATATAAATATAGTGAAAAATTTTACTTAAAAATTTTTTTTAGTGTTATTCTATGTTTTCTCTGTAAATCAAATAATAATGTATATACATATTTTGCCTTTTAATTTCATTACTTTTAAAAATAGAATGTTGCTTCCAAAATGAATTAACAGAATATGTAAATATGAAGCTTAAATTATCTTGAACTTAAAAGTATTTGTTAATTTTACATGTAAAAAAACATTACTTTTGTTGTTATATTCTAATGAATATTACAAAATTCTAAGCAATCAATTTCTATTTTAATATAAATTATCTATATATGTAATTATTATATTGTAGCAGTTGACATGAATTATGAACTTAATACTTAACAACTTTATATTTTACAAATCTTACAAATTAAGAAGTAATCAAAGTGTAACAATTTTAAAAGTTGAAAGGGTATTCTAAAAGTGTTCTCTGTTAAATTTGTTCCACTAATGTCTATGAGATGATAGTTAAGAAGAATAGTGTGCTATCATTTGCTTCTGTTCATTTAAATTGAAGCTTCTTTTCGTATCAACACTTAAGCTAGTAATCAATTTGAAGAAAAATGTCTAATTTGAATGACTCATTACATTTTGGCTTGAGTTGAATTGGAGTGTCCTAAATCATTTTAATTCTGCCATTTCGAAACTAACATATTATCTTTGAAGCTTATAGTATAAGTTCATTCTATTTTACTTTTCATTAAACTAGATCAGCTTAGCTAATTTATCGATTCTTACAAGCAGAGCAGAACCAAAGAACAATAGGAGCAAGCATCAAATACAAATCCACTACAATGTCTAATTCTGCAAAAACAATTGCTACATTGAAATTGGTATATCTCGAGTGCTACAAGAAGCACTTTGTTATCCAAAAATATCCAATAAATCAGTCCTGCTGTCACCGGCTTGTGGCCTACTCTAGCAGCACTCCGTCAAGCCCAAAATTTTCCCATCCGCCATCTGTTTAAAAGCTGCAGCTGAGGTATCGAGTTACAGAGTCAAAAAAAAGAAGTAGGCTTTAGCAACGCCTCGACCTGGAAGCTTCTGCTGGCTCTTTTTTACGCGGCTCTAAAGCAGTCGACCCAATTAATCGATGCGCCCGCGAGTGCAAGAGCCCCTGACAACTCTACGCGGAGCTCGCCCAAGAGAAACAAGAATAAAGGGAGAGGTTAGGTGTTATCGAGGCAATAGTTTCTCTTTGTTAGCTATCTCTCTCTCTCTCTCTCTTTCGCAATTGCGCGAGCGCTCTAGGGCAATTCAATTAACGGCCTCCAATTAACCAGCCGGCCAGCTTAAACAGAGAGAGACTAAAGTGTAAATTCACGGGCAGTGATGAACAAGCCTCGCACGCAGATAGAAAGAGAGAGAGCAAAGAGCCACGTGACTTGCATGTGTATATGGGCAGACACAATCGGGGGATGCGAGAGAGAGACAGCAAGTGCAGCAAAAGAAAAGAGTAGGCGTGGAGAGAGATAGAGAGAATAGCCTTACGCAGAAAAGAGAGACCTACCACAAATTTGGACTTTCTCTTGTAGTGCTCGCAGCCGTAGTTATCCTCGACGACCTCGCTCGACTTGTCCTCCTGCTGGGCCTGCTGCTGCTGCTGCTGCTCGGAGCCGCTGGCCCCGCCAAAGTCGCCCAGGTCCTCGTCCTTGTCCATCTCTGCTCTCCTCTATATGCACTCTCCGCCTCTCTCCGTCTATGTATACGCGCGTCTGCTCTCAAGGCAGCAAGGTCGCAGTCGGCTCTCTTTTCTCGCTTTCCGCGACACACACGCGCACACAGAGACACTATATATTGATTCGACTGCGAGAGACTAAGGCGGTGCTGGCGCGCGGTGGTGTGGCACACGGACGCACTCTAGATCGATGACTATTGGAGAGAGAGAGAGAGCTGGGCTGGGAGCGTGTGCAGGGGGAGTCTGACGGACGGCCAAGGGGGATCGTAGCTTAGCCGACGGCGTCGCGGCGGGCAAAGCTGGCATGCATCATCCTCTCGATGTTCCGCTGGCTACGTATGCGCTCTCTTCTTGGGAACGAGTGTGTCTGTGTGTATCCGTCTGGGAATATGTATCACTGCACACACACGCGCGCGCGCGGGGATATACACACACGCGCAGCTCTTTCTCTGGCCGCGGGCACACTGATTGTATGTGGATTTTAGGAATGGCGCGCGACTGGCAGTGTGGAGAGTGAGAGGTCTGTGCGGTCTCTTTTTTTTTTGTTTCGCTGCGTGGAA
>JAPYZB010000273.1:0-26166 GCA_030522745.1 Eupelmus kiefferi | reverse complement strand
AATACTTTGAATAATACATAAATATATCTATAAAAGAATCTAAAACATATTTTAATTAATCTTACAATACACACAACAAAAAAATTCTGTAATAAAAAAACCTCCCAACCCTACAATAGCAATACATACCATTATAAAAAAATTATTGATCCCTTTGATTCACCAAGCCAGCAGCAGGTTACAAATTACTACCCTGATAGAACAGCAGCTTGAAACAGTACCGATAAGCGTACCGATAAGCGTCGTAAAAGCCGTAAAATATCAAAAAATCCGTCAAAAAATAAAACCTCAACATCTCACAGAGCAACGTAAATAAAGCACAGTGAAAAGAGGCCAAAAACCTAACGACAAAGACGTAGCTCAAGACAATCGTAAAAAGCGTCATACTGCTCAATAATTCACGGGGGTGGCGGCTAGATACGGCAGGGCCGGGGCTGCAGGTGAGACTATACCCCCCTGCGAGCGCTCACCTGCACCTAACCTCGAAATTATCGGCGAACGCTCTATAGCTTGGAGGGGGTGGAAAATTGCTGCGATTTCCCCGGGGCGATAAGAGCTTAAACATCGATATGTACCCACCATCGATTGAATCCTGCCGTTCTCCGTGACGACCCAATGCGTCGTCGCGGATATGCCGAGGATAACCTCGAAGAAGGCGAAGAACAGCCTCAGCCTCATCCTGGATCTGTCTAATCCTCGTCTGCTTCCTCCCTCGATTTGTTATCGTTATCGAATGTTGCAGCCAGTGCAGCAGTGTCGCTTCGTTGTCGATTATGCAGGTCCGTGCAGCTTTTCAGGAGGCGCGCATCGCGCGAGCTTAGCAGCCGCTCGCTGGCCTCTGTTGTTTACCTTCGACGTCGCCGACGGCAGAGCGCGACGACAGCTCGTCGCCGTAGTCGCACATGATTCGCAGGGGAAACAACAAAAGATATATACCCTCACGGCTGCCCCGAGCGCTGTCTGCTAACTTGGAGTGGAGTATTGTGATACGATGGGGGCTGCCTCCCCACTCTGGGGAAAATGTGTTTTGATCGACGCCGGCTGATGTGACGGTCATGTGAACGAGCTTGAGCTTATGTAGGTCGCCGGATCGTTGAGATTCTGTAGGCTGCCTGGAAGTGATTAATTGGTTTTAATGAGAGCGGAGCTGGCTGTTGGGGTACTGGAACGTTCGAGCGTTCGGCGGTTACTGATGTTTAAATTTTTAGTTGTGGGAAAGGGGAAAGTTGAGTATTGTTATTACTGACTTCGACTGTCAGTGGACAGTTGGATTATTTGTGACGTATCGCAAAAAGCGATTTTCATTGGCTGACTTTTTCGCGCTAAGTCAGATGCTTAAATTATCTTACATACACAATGCATTTTAAGTTTACCATCTAATAAAAGCCACTCAACTCAACCAATCAAAACTGTTACCACCACCACAGACATACATCTCACCACCCTCTAAAACCCCACCAACCAACCATACACCCACGCTCCAAATTTCAAAAAACCCACCCCACCCCCAGTGCGCATGCGCGCGCCGCCATCTTCGAACATTCGGCACAAGGCGCGTCTCCGCGCGCGCCGCTACATCTCTGCGCGTGCTCTCCGAGCCTCTTTTCCGCACCAACCTCCCGCCGCTCGTCCGTCCGTGTATATATTGACGTCCGAGCCTCGCGCTAGTGTGTGAGTGCCTTTCGGCCTTCGATGGTGTACGTGTAGTGTAGCGGCGGCCGCTCTCTCTCCCAGTGCAAAGAGGATCATTTTTTCCTTGCGAAAGGACACTTTTGCAGCGTCGAGGAGCCGCGCGTCGGCTGGAACTTAACCATGGGCGAGGATTTCAACGGAGGTGAGTTTGCTAAGGTTTCGGAGGAGTGGAGTTTTGGAGCTGGAGGAGGTGTACTAGAGGCGGAAAACGCGTGCCCCAGCGCGCAGGCACGCGGCGCGGCCGCGCTTATCGCCAGGCGACAATGGCCGCGTCAAGCATTTTATGTATGAGGCTAATTCGTGGCAGGCTGCTGGTAAACAGATTGGGTTTGATGGCTTGGATGTGGGTTTCTAACCTAGAGGGTGAGGGGGTTTTTGGTGGGTGATGGATGGGTGATGATGCTTGAGGGGGTTACGGAGTTGTTGGGCTTTTATTTTTGTAGTACTCGTTTATTTATAGCGGCCTGGGGTGAACTGATTAATCAGCGTGATTAGCACATGTCGCAGAGGTGCTTTATATTAGGTTGGAGTATGGTAGCGTTTGTGTGCTTTGATTTGTAGATGTCAGAAGCAGAGTTGTGGATGTATCGAATTATCTGATATTTTTATGTAAATTATGAATATTGGTAGCCTTATGGAACAATATGTTGTCTATTTATATACTTTGTACATACCAGGTTAATTATTTTAAAAGAAAAAATCCCCTTTGCAAGTCTTACTGTACACAGAAATTGCTTTTAGATACAATTAACAGTTGGTTTAGCATTGCAAATAATAACAAACATCTATACTCAAATGAATATATTTTAACATAATACAATATTACTTTTTTGTTCTGTTTTGCATAATTTATTTAAATAAATGTATACATGTGTGTACATACTAAATAATTCTTTTATTTCAGATCGTGAACGATCAGATCGAGACAGAGACAGGGACCGTGATAAGGACAGAGAAAGAGGAGAGAGGGACAGGGATAGGGGGGATAGGGGGGATAGGGATCACAAGGACAAAGAAAAAGAAAGAGACAGAGACAGACGGCATAGGTCACGAAGTAGGGAACGCAGAAAACGTTCACGTTCAAAAAGTAGAGACAGACGATCCAGGGACGATCGCAGACGGAGTGCATCACCAAAAAAGGGTCGAAATTCAAGAAGACGAAAGCCTTCTCTTTATTGGGATGTGGCACCACCAGGGTTTGATCACATCACACCTTTACAGGTATAAGAATTTAACATAAAAAATTATAATTGGAAGTTTTATAAAAATTATGTGAAATAACAAAAATATGTTTGATTAAAAATGTTGGTTGTGGCTGGATAAAAATTAAATATTTAATGTTTTTAGTACAAGGCTATGCAAGCTGCTGGCCAAATTCCTGCCAATATTGTTGCTGACACACCACAAGCTGCAGTACCTGTTGTAGGAAGCACAATCACACGTCAAGCAAGAAGGTTATATGTTGGAAACATTCCCTTTGGAGTCACAGAAGAAGAAATGATGGAATTCTTCAATCAACAAATGCACCTTTCTGGTTTAGCCCAAGCCGCTGGAAATCCAGTTTTAGCATGTCAAATTAATTTAGATAAGAATTTTGCTTTCTTAGAGGTAAATCTTTCATCAGTTTTCTTAAATTTTATTCAAAATGAATATGTTTTAACAACTTTCTGCTCTATTTTAGTTTCGGTCGATAGATGAAACAACGCAAGCAATGGCGTTTGATGGCATCAATTTCAAAGGACAAAGTTTGAAAATCAGGAGACCTCATGATTATCAACCAATGCCTGGAATGACAGATAACCCTAGTATGAACGTTCCAGGTACGGTTCCTGGTATGTGTGCAACATACTTTTTTCAAAATGTTTATTTTTTTTCCTTCTACATTCCTTTGTAAGTTACAAATACTAAACTGTCTTAAGTTTATGCTTTATATTATTAATGTGTTTTTTGTTATGTTATTTAACTCTTAAGTGCTTATTGCTAACTTTACAAAATAGTTTGCTTAAGATTTTCTGTTTTTATTAATGTTTTTGTACATAAATTTTATTTCTATAATTTTATATCTATAATTTACTGCTAATGATAAAATTTTACTTTTTAGATTCACCACATAAGATCTTCATAGGTGGTTTGCCGAACTACTTGAATGAAGAACAGGTATGTTTGCCATATTGTTTTGCAAATCGTAGTCGCACATCATTGAACACAATTCTTCTTCGTTGGCTCTCTATTTTCTCACTTTGTGGGTATTCTTCAGACAATTTGAGCAAAGCAATGCCAATGATTGTAAGAATGGTATTCACTTGACGTTAAAATTAAATGTGCGATAATAATTGACTTGCCACAATATGTTTAATGGGCTAGTCAATTTTTCAGACTAAAAAAAAACAAAAAAAACTCCAAGCATTTAGCTATTTAGCTCGCTGACTTCCTTGCAAGAAGGTGCTAAAGCTCAATCCTCGTCGAGGTACGTATGAGTTTCCACGAGATTTCAGCGTCGCATAGGGTATTGCAGAGCTTAGATCAGGGATACGAACCGTTTACATTCATCCTCGATTTTGCACTGTTATTCGCGGATTTACGGAAAACGGTTAGCTAGTAGTTAGGTACGATATTCATGGTGTTCTTTAAAATCAACATTTAAAGTTTTTAAATACCTAGTTAAATTGATTTATTTTGTGCATCAATATGAGAAATACCATTGCTTTAATTAGAATACTTTTATTTATATTTGAATCAATTTTTTTCATCACTTCCAATTTAAAATTGTCGGAATTAAATAATTTTCAAGATTTAATAACACTGTTAATTTTATGAATTTATATAGCAAATTAAAATTTAATATTATATTCATCTAACGAAAAACTTTTATTAAATAACAATTAGAATTAATTTTTTATTGCTATTTTTTATTTATTTATTTTTTTTTTTTTGCAAATTAAAATTTATTTTAGATACTTATAGTAAGATAGTAAGATGAGACGAGCATTTTAACATCAACGAAACTTTAATTTGATACACAAAATAAACAAACATTACTTAATGTTAAATGAAAAGCAAAAGAATTATTTAAACTTCCATAAAATTAACATTTTTTATTTGAAATATAAAACTTTTAATCTACAATTTTATAGTTTACTCAAATTTAATTATTTTAAATTAATTTAAAAACGTAATTTTGATGAAAAATCTATAAAATTATTATTTTAGTATTTCAGCAATTTCTTTTTAGTAAAGTAGCTCGTTTCTCAATTTTATTACTATTTTGATTAATTTAAAAATATATTTTTGCCATGGACACCATGAAAGAGGTTTAGTGGCGTTACAGCTTTGGTTTACAATGCGGAACATCGGCAACGAAGAGAACATTGCTTTTTTTTACAGCCTTTTTTAGGCACATCGTGGATCCGTCCGATGGTGTACGAATGATCGTCACGATAGATGAAGGGGAGACCAGGGTAAATTGGACTATTTTTATACTGCAAATTTAAGTTTTAAAAATTGCTGTAATTAATTGTTAAAATTGCTAATATTTTGACAGAATTAAAATATTGATTAATAATTATTATTGATTACTAAAGATTCTAAAAAACTATTGTTTAAAATCTACTTTAGTATAAAAACTGATATTAATACTTTCTCTTATTAGTCCTTATTTTAATAATACAAAGCGTAGTCGTTTTATTTATCGAAAAAGTCCAATTTACCCCTTTGCGTAACTTAATAAAATTTTTCACGCGTAAATAAGATTAAACTCATTTTTCCCCAAATCAAGTTTTATTAAAACGAGTCGCGAATAAACTGATTTAATAAAAAGAAAATCGGAATCCAAGTTACCCCGGTCTCCCCTGGGAAGCAGCCAAACGATTTTTTTTTAGGAAAGACTCAAAAGCAAGTGCAAAGTGTAAGGGATGGTCGGGAGAGTGGGGATGGGGATGCGGGTTTGTGTTTTACAGGCAAAAAGTATGAATCATTCTTGAACAGCGTTAGAGCTTTATTCGACTTTGCTAAGAGAATCCATCTAAACATGATAAATCAGAAGCAAGTCGAAAAAAATTCTATGCTGTTCTCGAACGATGTTGTACCTGCTGCGCTGGAGTCAATCAGAGAAAGAGGCACACGACGTCTTTTTTTTTTTATTTAGGTAAAACAGGCGGGAGAGAAAGTCTCGACGGTCTTTTTCAGGTTTAATCGATCATGTCAGAGAAAAAAAAAAGATTTTCTAGGAACACTCGCCGACAGAGAGACAGACATGTGTTGTTTTCCCTTTTTGCAGCTATTTTCTTTCCAGGCTTACTTTTTTCAGGCTTCGGTCTTCGAGACTGCCTTTTGTCATTCATGCTTTACAGGGTAACGCGAAAGTCCGTTTTTTTTTCAGTAGATTCACAGAGAAAGTGAGAAACAAAAGTGTTTCGAAGAGAAAAAGATCTTCAAGATAAAGAAAATGATCGCCAGTGATACATTATAAAAAAAAAAGTTTCGCGAGTCAAAGAAAAAAAGAAAATCGTTTTATTTTGATTAAAAAACAAAAGGAATAAATGATGTATCAGTATTCCCTTTCTCCCCATTTCTTAGCTTAGGGTCGCGCCGATCAAAAGCATTTGCTTACCACTTCTACCACTACTACCACTACTACTGAACATGACAATAAACCACACTGCCTGGAGAGAGGCTTGCGCAGTCCCTCGAGGCAAGTACTTAAACTCAATTCTCTCACCTTTCCTCGCTTGGGGAAAACGAACCGATTTTTTTTCTTTTTTTTTATTTATTAAAAAGATAAACATAGTTAAAAGTTCGTATGATAAAAGAGATATCGTGCCAATTTTGCAGCCCTCTCGTTTCTTGGGGAATGAGATCTTCCGAAATGACCTGCGAGAAACGTTTCTCGAAGCGCAAGAGAGTATGTATATGAACAAAATAAGCGATAAGGGCAAGTTGCAGAAATGCAAAATTATCAGAGTTACAAAAGTGTTTTTTTTTTAATTCCGGCAACCTGTCAGTTACTTATCGCTGCAAAAGTGTTTTCAGGGTCTAGGACTGGCTTGTAGATTGTGGGTTCGTAAGTATCCCTCAATCTGTTTCTAACTTACATTAATTAGACAACGAATTCGGGAGAATGTAATTAATTGTTTGAAAATAGGAAAAAAGAATTCAGGCGAGTAACGACGTATATCCGCGTAATATTCGAGCGCGGGTTTAATATAACGTGATAGTGAAGATAGGTCGGCGAGAAACTAAAATTATGTAGGAAAAGATGATGAAGTAATATGAAACTATGTTTCAAGAGCTTTAGACGCAGTAGATTTTTTAGTAGAGTTCAAATTTGACAAGGATGCTTATTTGCTTGTAAATAGCTTTCCACCACTGTTATATGAGTTTACAGTCCAAAGCAGTGAAACATAGCTACACTGAGACAAGAATTTGGTTTATATAATAAGTCTTAAAAAAATATCAGTTCTTCAAAATTAAATTTTAATGTATCTAATCATGTCGCTTTCATAGCATTCGATCACATTGCATTTGTCAACATTGATTTTGCCGTTCTATAGAGAATTGTAAAAAACAGCGTTGTGGCTTTCTACCTTATCGACGAACGCATCACTGCAACACAAACTTCATCCTACTCGATCACCATTTCAAATTTCACTTTAAAAACATTGTAAACCAATTTTGAATCTTTCCAATCTCCATACAAAAGAAAAACAGGCGATAGATCAACAAAAATACTTGATGCAAAACTGATTCTCGACCAGTGATTGCTCGTGCATTGGTACTTTCTGACAAAACATCACCCAACCCTTAACTACCTTCTTCTCCCAAACCTTCCAGTCCTCAGCAGCAAACTGCCTTCGTCGACAAGGTACGAACCCACTCCGCCCACCCTCTAGCCAAAACCCACAAAGCTAAACTCTTATCTCAGTGTCTCGACCAGCTCCACCCTCAGAATCTCAAACCCTAATCACTAATCCCAGATCAACGACATATATCCACAGGTAAAGGAGCTGCTGATGAGCTTCGGCCAGCTGAGGGCGTTCAATTTGGTGAAGGACTCGGCGACCGGCTTGTCCAAGGGCTACGCGTTCTGCGAGTACATTGACGTGTCGATGACGGACCAGGCGATCGTAGGCCTCAACGGTATGCAGCTGGGCGATAAGAAGCTGATCGTGCAGCGCGCCAGCGTCGGCGCGAAGAACCCGATGATCGGCGCCCAGGCGCCGGTGCAGATCCAGGTGCCGGGACTCTCCATGGTGGGAACGAGTGGACCGCCCACGGAGGTGAGATTTTTTTTTTATGGCTTTTGGATTTTAAGATCGTGTCTAGTTAAAATTTAAAAAATAGATTCAACAATAAATGGTTTTACATTAAATATTTGATTTGAAAAAAAATTTAATTTAGGAAATCAAAATGTTCGTAAATTTGTCATAATTACCAGATGATAAATTTCCTAGACTTTTATTAATTATGATATAATTTTATTAGGTATTATGCTTGCTGAATATGGTAACACCGGAAGAATTGATGGAAGAGGAAGAGTACGAAGAAATTCTTGATGATATTAAAGAAGAGTGTAACAAATACGGTGTCGTTAGGTCTGTCGAGATACCAAGACCCATCGAAGGTGTTGATGTACCTGGATGTGGAAAGGTTTGTACTGTGTTTATAATTTTAAAATATATTTAAAAGGAGATTTATTTTCATAAAAATATGTTAAAAGCAAGTTTCAACAATTTACCTCTAAAATAATCAATTTAAAACTTTTCTTTTAGGTATTCGTTGAATTCAACAGCGTTCTTGACTGTCAGAAAGCACAACAAGCATTGACGGGACGGAAGTTCAATAATCGTGTAGTGGTTACGTCGTACTTTGATCCAGACAAATATCATCGTAGAGAATTTTAATCTTAAATTTAGATTGTTTTCACACTTTTACGAATAGGACTCGCGATAAATAAATTCACTCCAACTTAATGACTTGTGTGGTCTTTATTATAATTGAAATAAAATACTTGGAATACAAAAATTGACCTCCTTCTCAACGCAAGTTTGATGTATCAAGCTCCGTTCGTTGCGGGAGCAAACGCGAGTCCTGTAACGCTATCCTAATGGATCCCAAAATATACTGATTATTCATGTAATTGTAAAAGAATTTTGACTCGTCCGCAATGTCATCATAAACAGTGCAGTTTTAAATTATAACGTATATGAGCGGCAATTTTGAATATCTTATCGTTTGTGATCGTGAATAAAGCTAGTTTTATGCTCGGAATGAAAATGAAATGATGATATCATCACGATGTGACAATGGTATTAACCGTTAATTTCGCAAACAGCTTATTTTGTCAGTTTGTCGTTAACATTCGTTGCCACATTGTAATTGAATTAAAAAACACACGGTGAATGTATTTATACACGTATAAAAAATTACATATGTATTTTGTCATTAATTAAATGGAAATTTACAAATAAATCATTTACGATAATAAATATAAACTAGATGATTTCTGTATGTAGGAAAACAATTATTAGAATATACATTTTTCATACATCCTCTTGCATTGCTGGCTGATATGTAGGTACTTCACTCGTTTTTACCGAATCGATTACTAGTTTTTTCAAAATGAGGAATAATCCAGCACCAACTACCAACATTCCAATACCGGAGAGAACGGCGATAGACCAAGCGGGAATAGCTGTTCCTCCTAAAAATAGCAATTAGTTTGAACAATTTACAAATAATTTTCACAATGAGTTACAATTATTGTTAGAAATTGAACTTACTATAGTATCGCCTAGTTATGGTTTTACGTCCTCGCAGAATTTTTCTTCTACCTTCGACTTCGCCCAAAAAGATTCCAACAATCACTGAAAATATACATAATTAAAGTTTTCTAAAAAAACAATTTTGTCAAACACATAATTATTAAAAATGTCTGGTTATTATTTCTGCTGTAATGAGTATTTCAAAGAGATTAAATACTTTAAAAAGTTACTAAAAAGTTAAAATATCAATAGAGTCTATCATCATAGATCATCATCAATAAAGTCTATTTAAATCTATATAGTAAAATCAAATAAATTAATTTGTTTAAAAAAATTGTATGTTCAGAGATTAAATTAAATTATAAGCTTTTAGACCAAAAATTATACAAAAAAATTTTTGACATGCAAACGATTCTGTATGCATCACGGTAAATACAAAATATCGTTTGAAGTCACATATTTGCCATTTTAGTTTTTGGGTAAGGTGACAATTTACACGCGATCTGGGATCATGGTGCACTTTATCTTTATCTCCCTAGATGAGTAATATACTATTATAGAAATAAAAGCATTCTGTTTTTAAGATAGTTTTTGCTTTTTATATTGCCCACTAACTGGTTTTGTAGTATAATTTTTTTTACACTTTTTAAAAATATAATAATATACAAAATAATACAATTTAAAAAGAAGAACTACTACAAAACAATGTTTCTAACTACGGAGATAAACTTCTGTTTTTGATTTCTCATCCAATTTTAATTTGCAAAAGCTCTTTTTGTTACTTAAGTAATTTCGTGTAATCTTAGTCATAGAAAAATTGAAAAATAAATAAAACTACCCCTGTAATATTATGATTTTTCTTTGAAAAATTTGTTTCAATAAACAATTGTGAAACAATTGTTATACTACAAGATCAGTTAGTATACTACAAATAAAGCAAAACCTACGTTAAAAATTATTATTAAATTCATTTAAAAGTACGTACTTGACATAAAATTATTGACAATCTGACAATCTCTTTAATGATTCATCGCTCTTTTACACGCAACATTGCAAGAAGAAAAAGAAAACCCTTCAACAAATTTTTAATTATAAGTACTCACGGAATCCTACTGCCAAGTAATACAATACGGTCCTGGAACGCATTTTTCCGTCGTGTTTTCACTACTTTGAACACTGTTAATTCAACAATTTCAGCGGACAGACTGAAACTGAAAAACTGGGCGAGTCCTTATCTTCTCCGAATGCTTTGTGAATCAACGACAAACTGATAAGGTTTCCACAAGATAGCAGGTGCTCTTATCTCGGATGACACATCTAGATATTTTCACCTGTACATCTATAGAAAAAGACAACCATGGCTGGTCTATGATTTTTATTTATATTTTACATGCCCTACTTTCGGAAAAACTTTCTTTTTTCTCATGTATTTTTCTCTAGTGCTTCAAGAGTAAAAAAAGATATACAAAGCAAGCATTTAAAAAAAAACATTATTTGATAATCTATTTTAAAATTTACTACTCAATAATATTTTAAACTCTCATATATTTTAAAACTTACAATAGTAAAATATAAAATAAAATTACATTAAATTTTTTATTTTATTTATTCATTTCCACTTTAAATTGTTATTTTATAAATAATGATGCTTAATGTAAATAAAATTCATAATTGAAAAGTTATTAGATATAATAATATAAAAAATTACCATTATATTGCTTGAAATTTGAATGCAAATAAATACATTTTCTCTTCTTTTACCTTTTCTTCTTTAGACAAAAAAAGACTACAGATTAACACTAAAGTTCTACAATATGTAGGAACATGAAAAAACGTTGATTTTTGCCTCATTTCTTTTACTGTAAAGTTGTTCACGCAAAATTCTGACTGTATTCTAATACTGCATAATGCACTATCCAAAATTCTATTCAAGTTTTCTCCAAATGCAAAAAAAAAATTAATAATTTAAATTTTTTGAATTTTAATTAAACTATAACAACTAAATTAATTTTAATTTAACTTTTTTGCTAAGTTACATTTATCTGACTCAAATTTTTGAATCAATTCTTATCAAGATCTAAAACGAATTTTTACTTTTATATTTTATTTTTTAACGTTTATAAAAACTGCACAATTTTAATATAAAAATGAATATTATGGTCTAAGCAGCACAAACAGTAACATTTATCTGAAACTAAAATAATGATCGAGGATATCAGGATATTCGTTACGAGCATACAGGAATTTTTTTCATCGACGAGCAGTTCAGTAGACAGGGAAACAGGAATTAAAAGGATACCTGTGCAAAAAATAACAGTTATGTATTTTTCATCGATTAAAATTTTTATTGATCGAAAAATAATAATAGGAAGAAACGAACGGAAAGTAAACCAAAAAAATACAGTCGTGTAGTATTTAATAACGTGATTATCATCGAACTGTACGACGATTTGTTTACTTTTTTCACATAAGCGTTGCCTCTCAACACACACCGTACTTTTCACTCCTTGTGTACATTTTTTTTATTATTTAATAAGTAAAGAGTTTTTTTATGTTTTTTTTAGAGTCGTACGCATCACGAAAAACTCACAGCGAAAATAAAATTCCACATGACGACTTACGAATAGGAATTATAGTAATAATACAAATATAAATAGCTGGCACATATACAAGGCATCTCAAACATCACGTTTCCGTCGCTTTGGCCAAGAAACGAAAAAATCTTTCTCAAACACGCTGCATTTTTTAAATTTCATCGCTATACTTTCTCATTTTTAATCATTTTTGTTCGTTTTGTCTCGTTTTTAGTACTCATTCTCTCTTTAATGCGCTTGCTTTCTCACCCTCACTCTCACAATTATTATTAATTTTTTTTTTGTTTATTGTACACTTTCTTTAGCGTTTCCCAGCTATACGGTACAGTTTATCCTTTCTCTCTCAGCCTCGCTATGCACTTCTGTTATTAATTATTTCATTTTTTATTACTTTTATAATAACGTACAGCACCATTTTGACGCGCAAACGGCAGGACCATAGAAAAACAGTTACATGCTCGTATTTTTTAAATATTTGTTTTTTCAACAAGTTTCTCGCCCGTCTCGTACAAGCCTTTTTATTTATTTATTTGCAGATGAAATTCGCAAATTCTTGAATTCGATGGTGTCTTATCTTTCGCGTGTTATTTTTTTTTAAATAACTTAAATAGGAACGGACACCAAATGTAGAGATGCTCCATTTTTTATTATATTTAAATGCTTTTTCAAATTGATTGGCGTATTATTTTTGATAACATACATGAACATCAAAAGAACAAAACATTTTAAAAATAATCTCATTAAATTTTTTATTCGTGTATGCGCACAAAAATTAAAAAGTTATGGACTTTAATGCGCATTTCATTTAATTTAGCTAATAAGCTAAAGAATACAAATTTAAAGCTTTTATGTAACTAGAACAAACATTTTTTATTCAATTTTATATAAATAAATATACTGAATAAATAATAGTTTATACATTTATGAATAAATATGAAATGAATTTTATAATTTAAAGCAAGGGTTAATTTTTTGTATAAATTAAATACATAACTTATTTAATTTAATATATATTATAGTTTAAATATATTGACTAATTGTGTTTAAAATATTATCAAAAATCAAGCAAAAATTACAGCCTATTCAAAGTACTTTCAGTTTCTTAAAAAGTAATAGTATAAGAATTTTTCAATCTTGAAAATATATTTTAATCAAATAATTTTATATTGTTAATTATTTGGATATCTTTTTAAAAATGCAGTATTGTTTTTTCATAAAAACGAGTTACATTCAATTCAATTTTGTTTTAACATTAGCAATATTATTCCTTTTTCAAATACTCAAGTATGTGAAAAAGTATCAAATTACATAAGTTATTTTCTCAATAAATAGAAATACATGAAAAAATATCATGGACGTTTGAAAGATTTAAGTGTAATCCAAATTTTATTCTACGCAACAGCTTGCTAATATCAAAAATTAAGAGTTTAATCAGCAAATTTTTTTTAGGAGCAAATAAATGAAAATAATTCATTTAAACTACATACTGTAAATCTTCGCAGTTAGTAACTTTCATTCTAATCAATCGGTAACACTCCTTATTTTCCATAACATGTCTCTTCATTATTTTACAAAAATTCGCCTACTCTCCTTCGATTCCTTATTGGAAGGACGTATATTAATGCCTAATAAGAGAGAAATAAATATAACAAACAAAAGAATTAATACTGAAATGACGCTTATTATAATATACAATAGTGTATAGTCTTGAAAATAGTTCTAGCGATGCCACTCTCTTAATTTGTTTTAAGTACCCAATGAGTAAATACGCCGAGGTTCGTGTTATATTTTTTATAAAGGCTACAAAATCAAACAGGACTTCCAAGCGAAAGCTACGATATAATAAATTAAGAGAGAAAATATTAAACGGTAGAAGATGCATGAATAATGTTTACAGTAATTTCGTCATGGACATCGGAGCTTTCGAAGTCTTTATATAATCGCTGTTACAATCTAGCCTACGAATAATCAATAACATTAGACTCTCGTCGATAGATTTATCTATAATACGAATTTCATCTCTAAAAACTATTACCTATTGTATCTAAAGTCACTTTAGTTTAATTACTTCTTTGGGTCTGATCCGCAATATCGTTTTTTTTTTTTTTTTATTAATGGATGGCATTTACGAGTCGTGAGCAGATCAGTGAGTATACTTTTCTTTATCTTTCTCTCTCCGCACGCCAGAAAATGCAGTGGCTCTAACCACTTTTACTGTTATGCACTTAAGAACTATCGTAGAGTGTTTGCTTGTTCTTTTTGGCTCAATGTATTGCTACTGGTTTGCTTATTTTCATCATCGGACATTCCTGGACACAACATTTCATAAAAACAATTTATAATTGTTCATAATTAATGATATCAGTAGAAGTTACATTCAAATTTATTCTACTACAATTTGTGAATTATTAAAACAAGAGTAATTTACAATTTTATAAAATAATATAAAATAATTTAGAACAAAGCAGAAATGTAAAAATGGGAGTATGATTAACAATAAACAAATAATGTCTAAATAAAATCTTTGCTATCAATATTTGTATAATTAATAATTAAAAATAATTTCCATCATAAAAGAAATGTAAGAAGACATGACTGTTACATTTATTTTAATCATTCACTAATTGAAGTTAAATTTATGAAAGATTTTATAAATTATTCATACACAAATACTAAAATATGTATTTAATGAAAGATTCAGACTAAACATTAGCCAATGATTGCAGCTTTTCATTACATTTCTATGAAATGCTCTGCAACGTTGCTCTAACAAAAGGACCTTTTTACATCGAGCACAAGATAAATGCACGTGTAAGAAATTGCTTGGTGTTTCTTATTTCTGCGCGTGAAAATTTTCGCTGAACCTGACTAAGAAATTTATCTAGTGATTAACATCTGCAATGTATTAGCTACAATTACAAGATTTCGCAATGTATTAAAGTGCGTAACTCCCATCACGATTTCAAATTTTTAAAATTAATAATAATGACTTTTCGCTCCTCCTTTCCTATTATTTGCAAGACACAGCAACAAATAAAATTACAGGCTATCCTTATCTCTTTATTTAATACTCAATCATCTTTTTTAGTGTTGCTTATGATAAACGTGCGGTTCCTTTAAAACCTAATTACAAACGTTTAATGATTTTCTTTCTTGTTAAAAATCTGCCTCAAAATTTCTTAAAAGTTACGCTGTTATTAAGTTTGTCTTAAAATCTTTCTACGATATCGTTAAAATCTCAAGACTGATGCACATCCAAGAAAGAAATATTTACGCTAATTTCTTTTGTAGTAGAAAAACGCTTTTTCAAAGGATCTTAGCCTAAGAGATTTCCTAGTAAATTTGACAAAGATTCGATTCTTTTTTTAATTATTACATTTACGGCGCATTTAAGGCGAGATATACAGTAAAATTTATTCAAAAGATGACACTTCATAATAGATTATTAGCTAAATTTGAAAGAGACAGGATAATGTTTCTGTATTTTTGTTTTTATACATCAATTAAAAACTTGCTATACTTTTGAAAATAAAATATCATTTTTGCTTGATTAATAGAAAAAAATATATAAATATATTATTTTAACAGAAAGAAAAAACGATTGTTGATGTAAATAAAAGAATTTTGAAAAGTTAAAAAAATTACTTTCTACAAAATTTTTGTGCATATCTTTCCTGACTGTACGTACAACAAATATACAAGTTCAAGTTTGAAAAAACACAACTTTGAGGCAGATATTTATATATTCATAATCGATCAAGATTTTCTATGCGTACGACGAAGAAAGAAAAACCACCCTATTTTTGCCGGCCTTCATGATTAAGTATACTAGTGACAAGTGTACAAGTGCTGTCTATTCGCTGATTAAGAGACGAACGATGACACGGCGCTTCGACATTATAACAGAGAAAAGCCAGCTGGGTCATCGTCGCTCCATGCAGCGCGACATTGCGTTTATATTTCATTTTTTTTTTAATTTATCTTGTATTTTGGTATTCAATAAATAGGTATATGAACGTGCTCCTCGTTCAACTGTATTTTGTTGATTATTTAGTTAATAAATTTATTATTTTTTGCATCATTTTATTCAGTAAGATTAAATAATTATATATTACCGAATAGCCGTGTGATTATTCTTGTAAGCTAAGCGTTTGGGTTTACCTTGTGGCTAGCTGGCATTACGCTCTAAGCTGTCTCTCTTCGTCTCGCTTTGATGGACTGTGCTGAGATTCGTGGATGATTCTTGTGTCGTCGTTTTCGGCGTTGATTCGCTGCCGATTGTTTGTTGTGATGGTGAACTCGTTATCATTGACGTACCTCCCTCGTCGATCGATACTCTATTTAATCTGCTTATCGAATCCTGGGAAGCTTCGCGAGAAGAAGAAACATCAAGAGATTGTTGTATTATTCCTTCGCGAACAAGAGTACGTTTGAAATTTGCCAAGGTATTCTTCAATGTTATGCAGAATCCTTTTGATGCCGGTATAAGAGGAAACTCTGGTAAGATTTGGTTATCTAAAAAAATATTAAAATTTTAATGTTTATTGCTTTTTAAAAGTAAATGTGTTAGTGGTAATTAAATTTTTAACTATTATACATTCAACTATTAAAAAGTACTCAAATTTAAAGAAGAATGTTATAATTAGCATACCGATTGGAGCAATTTCTTTAAAAGTAGTTGGCGTGACAGGAGACAGTGGATGTTGATTATTGTGTTGTTCGGAAATTTCCATCCATAGCTCCAATCTTTTTAGTAATTTTTCTGAATGCCTCTTAAAATGTTCAATGATTGTATCCTTAAAAACTGGAGGTGGGTATTGAATCAATTTTGTCTGTGACTGCACAAGTTTGAGCACCACCATCTCGTTATACATTCTCGAGTTTTCACGACCTTGCTGTGAACCCTTTTGTTTTTCAAATCCAGCTTCATTAAAGTAAGGCTCCGCAACAAGAATCAAGCCCTGGAAAAATATTTCAATATTTGAAATTATATTTTATATTGTTTATTTTATTTACAACAAAATAAGCTAAAACAATAAGTTACTACATTTACAATGTAAAATCAAAATTGTTTATGAAAGAAACAAAAATTATTTCAATTATACCTGAATGGAAACGATGACTTGAAGCAGGGTCGACGAGCTCGTCCAAACTTCTGTTCCACGACCAGCCCACGTTCCTAACAAGCTCACACATACTTTACCATCTTCATACAAATTTGGATTAAGCCTATCACTGCAGTACGAGATGTAATGACATAATGGAGGCGCAGCTGGATAATCAGCAGATAATTGAAAATCAAATAAAAAGAGACCATCTTCGTACGGTGTCTTTTCAGGTCCGCGTAACATTACGGAATATAAATCCATCCTATCCTCGAAACCTTTGACCCATATTCCAGGAGGCAATGAACTTCTAAGTAATTTCAATTCCTTTGATACGGTACGGAAGAAGTTGGGTCGGTCAGTTGGCTGGAACATTGTGAGCTTAAACTTGTGACTATCAGGAGCAGTTTCTTCTATCGAGAAGCCCTCGCCCTCTGTGTAAACCGGCGGTGGAATCTCTATGGAAGATTCGGATGGCTCTGAAAGGAGCTCAATCTTTTCTTCTTTTTTGAGCTTTTTGTTCGGCGATGAAGTCTTGGCAGCGTCTGATAATGACATTTTGGAAAGACCAAATCTACGAGAGACCTCCGCGTGCGCTAGGACTAAAGAATTAAAAAAATTATATTAATAAAGTACAATGTTGAATAAAGTTACCAACATTACAATTAAAGTTTTATTTGGCTTATTACCTAGTTGGGCTTTGATAAGATTGCAAAGCTTAACACATACGTGAGAAGATCCTACGTGAATATTGCCTATGTTTTCAGGAAGTGGCGAATTTTTTTGTGTTTCGGGAGCTGGAGATCGATCAACATTATTTACGTCTTCGCTGAGAAGAAACTCACCGCTGGATTCACTAGAACCGGACTCTTTTTTCGAGTGTTCCGCAGAAAATAAACCAGAATCTTCAGGATTTCGATTGATGTTGATAAATAACTGATTTGTATTCTGTTCAACAGCTTTTGTGTCATCTTTGTTTTCATCATCGTTAAGAACAGGATCTTCTTCAGTGAAAACTACGCTAATCTCTTCAGAAGCAGATTTCTCCAAGGAATTATTAACACTTGTGTTTTTTTGAGCATCTTGACTTTTGGATTCAATGAGTTCGGAATTACCTTCCGATCCACTCTCTGTATGAGTGAAAAGTCTATTAACCTGTACGAATAAATCAAATATTACTAATTAAATCACAGATTAAGTAAATAAAAAAAGTTTCTAAAACTTTATTTTTTTTTATTTAATTAAATAGAAATATACAAACCTGATCAGCCATTCTTTGTGCTACATTGGCCCGACCTCTCTCTCTCACCCTTTCAAGTAGCCCTTGAAAATGACTCTCGTGAAAGAAAGACGTACCCATCAATCTGTCCATATACCGGCAGTCCTTGTAAACTTCCAATAATCTTCTCATAACCTCAGTAGTTTGCAAAGCTGGATTTTGAGTAAAAATCTCCTCCAGTCTGGACATGGCAATCCTCGCCTTCTCGATGTGAGCTGCGAGTTTCGGTTTAATACTCTCTGTCTGTTCCGTACTTCCGTCGTTGTCTGCTATGAAACAATCCTCAAGTTCTGTCTCCCAAGAGGCATCTGATGATACGTCGTCCCAGAGCTCGCCTTCGTCGCTGTCGTATTCACCTACTTTGTACAGATCCTGCGGCCAACACATGCTTACGTGACCGTCCACCCACCATACTTTAACACGACCCTCAGGATAGTTATCGAGGACCTGGCCGGCAGTACAACCTGCATCTTCTCCCTCAAAGTTCGCTATGCGAATGACTAGAGTTCCTGGACGATATTGAAAGTCTGGGTGATCTTTAAGATCGTAAACGCTCACTTCGCGCTCTTCCAAAAATGTTGGCCTACGTTATAGATATGTCATTTTAATATTAGATAATAAATTCAAATTATCAAAAGAAATCAGATGTTAAAAATTAAAAAAATTTTAAACAATAAATATCGTTATTTATATTGGATTTAATTACTTTTTTAAAATCACTTTGTCATAAAAATATTTTAATATTTTGAAATTAAAAAATTTGGGTATAATTATTAAATTTTAATTTTACTTACTGAGGACTTTGACTAGATGTGTAAGTTTTAAACCACTTTATTTTAGCAGTTCTTCCTTGATGATCCACACTTTGAACTACACCATACATTCTTGATTCTTCCTTCTGATCAACAACAAAATCACCAGGGAAAAATTCCTTGTCATCTAAATGATGGATTGGATACAGTTGAGTAGATGGAATTCCTAAAAAATTAAACATTAATGTTTAATCAAATAATATATGTACACTGCAACTATAAGCACGCAAATTTGATTTAGTAATAATGAATTTTTGTAACTATTAATGTTAATTTATAAACAGTTAAATTTATTAATAGTAAAAATTATTACATACCGAATTCTACTGAGCCATCTTGCCACACAACATTTGCTTTTGTATTTGTAGAAAGAGTTTCTACAACAATTTTTGTTCCAGGTACCAAGGGAGGAGGCGGAATTTTTTTTCTAGCTTTGCACAATTTACGTTTTTTAAGAACTTTTGTCATTAATGCTGGACCTTTCTTTTTCTTTCCCATTGACGACAAACTGGAGCAACCGCTTGATACCTAAATCCAATAAAATTTATATTTACAATTCAAAGTTTAAATTAAGATTAATTTTTTAAATTATAAATTTTTATTACCGATGCGGAATCGCTTTGCGAACCCGTGTCTTCTGTATCCCAATCATCAGAGCTTTCTGTATTTTGGTTTTGAGGTGGCGGTGCCAACAAATTGTTGCTGGTAACATCCTTTTCGCTGTTTACTTTATTTTCAGCATTCATTTCGATTTGCTCTTTTGAATTTTCCTGCGATTTGTCCCTTTCTTTTTCTCTCTTTATTTTCTCCTCGACAGCCGCTTTTGACATATTAATATTGCGAGTTTTCCTTGGACTATGTTTAGGAACTTGAAAGATTTCTCGCTGCTGCTTTCGCCACTGTTCTCGCGTTATCACATTTTCATCACCTTTGATCACATAAAAATTCCGATCACCCACTTGCAGCGTTGACGGCTCAAAGACGTTAAGCAACTTAAGCTTCTTCAAGTCCTCGCCCTCAACCACGAATTTAGGATGTGCTTGGTCTGACCAAGCACCATCCTTTGAATAAGCTCTACACTGCCAGTGCACACCCACCCAATCTGTTTCTACTTTTTCTACAACCACTTTCGTTATTCGCTGAGGCTTTGATTTTCGCTTTGCCTTCATTTCCTTTGTACACTGAATCCACTGGGCTTCCTCCAGACAATGTACAGGGCCCCATAAACTCTGACCTGGATAGAATTCTGATGAGTGAGGAAAATCATTGTCCTAAAAGAGTACATATGAATTAGTATTTTATAATCAAATAAAATCTTTTAACAATTTTTAATAAACAATATAACAATTATGAAATAAATTATAATATTAATAAAATTTATTCATACAGTTTCTCGTTTCTCTTCAAAATGTTCTAGTCCCCGAGCATCAATTTCGTTAATGACACATCTGGACCCATCTGGGGTGGCTAGCCACAATTTAAAGTGAACCATTCGAATTCCTCCTACCCAAGAGTCCATGCATACCGCTATGTCAGCAGCAAATTCCTAGACAAGCAATATTGTTATCATTAATTTGCACTATAAAAAATTTAAATTTTATAAATAATTTTTGTTTTATTTTACCTCTAGTGGTACTAAATCTTCACTCCTTATGTTGGTTAATACCTGCTTGGTACCAATAACTTGAACGCAAGCAGTCAATTCAATGTCTCGACAATATCCTCTCTGTGTATCTTTTCCTTTAATCATGCGCCGAACCACATCACCAGGCATCAAAGTTCTGTCAGCCAGATGGACCTGTAGCAAAACCTATTCTTATGGATCGTTTGATTTTTATTACTTTTAAATGAATTTATTTACTACAAAATAATTGAAAATAATGTACCTAATATAATCTATCAATAGGAATCATGGATACTTAATATTAGGAAACTTAAAATTAATAAAATTATTTTAATCTAGTAAATAGAAGATAAAAAAGTCAAGTATTAAATTTTATTAAATTAAACTGTTAGCAAGTATAAAATTTTTTATGTTCATAAAATATTTATTATACAGACTAAAGTCTGTCTTATTTAAGTTATATAAACAGAAAATTTTCAAAATTAATTAAGTATTAATTATGAAAGCTTTCCAACAAAAATTTTAATTTTAAAAACAGGCATCAATTATGTGCGAGTTGAAAAATAGGACTCTTGTAATGCACATTAGTATTTAGTGATAAAGTAATTGTAAATTTCTAATTCTTCCCCACAACCAGTCAGAAATCTGTAAACACAGAAGCCTAGAGGTCAATATTATTGTGTAAGAGATTCTATACAAGTGGTATCAAGTATAACGTTAGAAAAAGTAACAAACTATATTTGTCATAAACATATAGGCTTGGACCAGCTACAAGCTATATAAACAACCTGTTCATGCTATAGTGAGCAGCGTAGTATCAGATTACAAGCGTATATAAAGTAATAATACTACGCTACTAAATCCAACTTGAATCCAAATCTAGGCAATCTCCCAAAACCCAAACACTACCCAAATACCCCAGCACAAAAAAACCTACCCAAATCCCATCAAACTACCAGAACACACCACCACCACCAACCACCAGCCTTCAACCTGCTCCGAAAGCCCAAAGCCACCCTTCCCCCTCGAGCCCATAAAAAGCTTGCCTTTTTGGAGTTAACCAGCTCCTCGACACCGGACGGATGCCAGACGACCCTGATCTCGCCCTTCTTCCTCTTGGGACTATCCTCGTTCCCGCTGCTATCATCCGACAGCTCCTGATCGTCGTTCTCCATAACGATCCCAAACTCGACGTTGCCCCTCTTATCCACCCGGTAGACGACATCCTCGTAGAAGTACTGGCTCTCGTTAGCCCCCAAGGCCGCAGCCGCTGGCGCACTGCTGTTCGTCGTAACCGCGGCCATAATAATCGGCGACTCTGCGCCCTCGAGATCCTCTCGCACTATGCAGCCGGGCCGCCCTCGCCTCTTCCTTGATCACACACCAGCTAGACTCTCTCTCTCTCTCTCTCTCTGCGTGGCTAGCTCACCGCCGACGCGCACCGCCGAGAGCTGCTCTCTCCTCAACCCCCGACGAGGAGTTATCTCAGCGCGACGCCAGCGACACACGGGCTATAGCTAGCTACCCCCCGCGGACGATGCGAGTGAGCCAGAGAGCGGCGCCTCTGGGCGCGTATGCGTTTTATTCGCGCATACGTCTGCGAATTGTCGGTGGGATGATTTCGCGCAGACCGGAGAAGGAGAGAGTCGCGCGGTTCTAGCCTCAACTTTTCGACTGCCGACGGGGGCCGATCGAAACTCGGAGGTCTCGCATAGTTGAACGACTTTCGGGCCGATTCGCGCCTCCGTGATGATATAATCCTTGTTTGTGAGTACGCGCGCGCGCGCGAGCGCGGCTGTGTTTATATAGGTACTTGTATACTTTTGAAATTGAAGCGAGGAGGGAGATGTATCGTTGCGGGGGGACGGCTTGCGCGTGTGCTGCTGGGAGCGTAGCAGAAGACGGCCAGAGGCGTTTTGATCTGTGTACGCGCAGAACAAAACGTCGGGGAGAAAAAAAGAATGAAATTCGAAAAGCTCGATAACGGCGCGCGCAAGCGGCTTGATAAAGTAGGAAGAAGGATTACGTAAAGAGCATCTTTGTGTTTTTAGGTGTATACGTGAGGGAATTGATAAACACGATGTGCGTGAGTATATATATGTATGTAGGATTGGCGATGCGAAACGTGCGGAAAAATCTCGGGCAGAGCCTGCGCATTATCGAGGCGCGCGAGAAATGCGAAAATGATGTATCAGGAGCGCGCGGGTTGGCCTCGACCTCGCGCGATTTGGTTTTGAGGAAATATATGGGTAAAAAATAAAAAAAATAAATATATGGTAATATATGGTAAACATAAGGTATTTTTGGGTAAATGGGAGATTGAATGAGGAGTTTAAGATTATTGGAGAAGAGGAAGAGAAACGGGAAAACACTTTTTAATACGGGCAATAATAGGTCGGAATATAAAGAAGATAGGATGATTCTGTTTATATTGAATTGTAAAGCAAAAAATTTCACATAAAATTTAATTGTATTATTTTTTTTCGGAGTTATCAGAAACTATATAGCATAAGGCGTGCGCGTAACATACACTAGAGTTGTGTATGAATTTTTTTATAAGAAAGGTACCCATCAAATGCATTTGGTTTGAACATTTTTTTATTACCAAATATCTGAACTACATTAGGTATAACAAAAAAAACATAAAATAAATGAATTGATTAATTAATAAAAATCATTAAAATAACAATTTCAATTTCTAATGAACTTTAACAAAATTGTTAAACAAAAATGAGATTACTTTGAATATATCACACTTGCTATAAAGTATATTAGATATTGCACATTTTTATGATAAAATTATAACTTCATTTTGTAAATAAAATAATATAGAATTATTTAAAATACACAATAATACTTGTCAAATACTTAATATCATTTTTCATTATTTCTTTTTACTTGCATGAGGCAAGTATAACCAGTAATTTTTTTAAATTCCATATGAAAAATATTCTAAGACAATTTCCAAATTATGTTAGACCGCAAAGTGAGTACGGTAGAAACCTTGTCCTAGGCTATGTAAAATAGTCTGCACTTCAATTTCATTTTTGTGATAAAAAACATGTGCTTCAAAATTAGTCGCCACGCTACAGTTTGTTTCTCTAAAAGTAATGTATGTAAATATTAATATTTTATTTACAAAAAATATAATAAATAAAAATAATATATTACCCAGAGATAAATGCAAAATAATATGGAAAATTGGCAGATCTTCCACATGACGAAATTTCCATATAACTTTGTTTCAAAATTTCCTGTAAATATAAAATACTATTTTAATTTAAAATTTTCTTTTATAATTATAAAAAGCAAATTAATTACTTTGTCATCAGAATCTTGAGTGACTTTGATTCCAAGTTCAAGGCACTCAAATCGAGTAGGAACATATTCAATGTTTCCAGGTTCTAATAATTGTCTTATTGCTTTCTCTATTTGTTTAACATCACCTTCTGTACCAATAGCAATTGAACCACAGTAATCTAAAAGATAACCAGGTTTTATATCTATCAAACTCTTTCCATTTTCTTTGAAAGGTATTTCTGATTTTTCGGAATCTTGTTGTACAAAGTCTAATTTAGGAGATCTAAGTAATTTTTTCATATGATCTAAACCTGAACTTTTTATAACATTTGCAATCGGAGCATAAATTTCATTTGTTTTTGTATTGCGATACTGAAAATGGAATGAAAATATCAATTATATTTTTTTAACATTTATCAATTAAAATCATTTAGGATTAATTTCTTATTACCTTTACAACATGAACTGTTATAGGAAGACAGGCAGTCTTATTCATCATTTTACGTAGATTACCCCTAGTCTGAGTTGTAATAACATTGCCATTTATCTCATCCAAAACATCACCAACTTCCATTCTTTCCTAGTAAAGATACTTTTTTAATAAAATTTTCTTGAAATAATTAATTTTTGCTTTTCACTTTTTATGAATACTTACATCTTCTGCCACTACAGAATTTTTTTCTATTTTAATTATTAACGTTTTGCCTCTTGTGAAACTAAAAAATTTATTGTTTAATTTAATAAAGTTGACAGAAACCATTTATAGATTATCAATAAATAAATCTAATTCATACCAGACTGATATGCCAAGTGTTTTGCAAGGTACAAATTCTACATTCATACATATAGGTAGCTCCCACGTGTCATCCAAAAAACTAGCATTCCTCAAATTAAGCCTAAAATTCAGCTTACTAATTTGTAACACAACTGAATATAATATTTCACCGAGAATTTCATCACCAAGAATACTGTCTGTACTATAATAATCTAATGCTAAAAATGGAGTTCTTACCTGCAAAATATTGTTATCATTTATTTAATGAAATATTTCATTTCTTTAAGTGAAGGATAAAAATTAAATCTTCAAATTATTACTTACAAGATAGCCAATTGGAACATGTAGGCATTTACGACTTAGGCAAGTTCTTATTAAAAGTCTCAGTCTACCACCTGCCTCTTGAACTTTTTGATTTTCTAACACGTTTTCTACTATAGATGTATAAGAAATTAGTGATCTGAAAAAAATATTTTCAACACTGTAATTATTTATTAATTAAAAAAAATAATAAGTAAATATAATGATATTCTTACTGTTCTCTTCTTTTTGATATATCTTCCATCCACTGCCATGCTTCTGGAAAATTTGGAATGCCTATGACATTCATGCGCACTGATACTCCTTTCTGAAGACATTTTTCAAGGCATTTACAGAAAAGTGGAAGCTCTTCAGTGCTATCTGTAATATCAGTAGCACTTTCTGTAAATTTGCGGGTGTAACCTGAAAAAAAATATTACTAAATTCAACGAATAATACAACCGACAGCGTTAACTGTTGCTAAAATACATAAAAACATCACATTAACAAATAAATTTTCATTTAGCAAACATTCTAATTTCCCGCTCAGGAATCAAGGTCACGCAAAAATTCAAACCACTGGCGGGAAGCGGCTTATAAGCATCTCGAGCTTCGCAGAAAATCAATAAACTTACGGACTGCTATAACTGCAGCATATTTACTCAGCATTAAGCGTTTTGCTTCTAAAATCTCAGCCCTTAAACATCCTCCACTCAACCCCAATCACGAAATCAACCCATCTCCAAAAACCGCAACTCAAAACACAAACCCCCAACCAAAAATTACCCATCAAACCTTCCCACATCTAACCTTAAAACATAGCTATCACCACCCTCGCAGCCGACAAATCCCAAAACAAACCCTTAAACTAACCTTTCAACTCTTTGATCAAGGGATCCGAGACCGACATCACACATATCTCTCG
>JAPYZB010000272.1:0-24154 GCA_030522745.1 Eupelmus kiefferi | reverse complement strand
AGGAGCTCCTCCTCTCATCCTAATAAACGGATCTAAGAACCAAGGTGCCTCTCTCTGTCTAGTACCCGTGGACACCCACCTCCTTCCCGTTACAATATTTATCATAAACACCAATAAAAACAAAAATTATTATCACTTTATTCTTTTTAATAATTTGGATTGATCTAAACTAAATTTTCAACCAATTTCAATCAGAAAAATTTAATAATAGTTCGTACTAATCTAATACCAATATAATTGAAAACTCAATGCGCGGTAAAATTTTAGATTTCTAGTTTAATTTCCAGTGCTGCGCGTGCAACCGAGCTATCACGAGGCGCGTAAAGACAAAGCCAGAGAGAAAGAGAGCAAAAGCCGAGCATGCGAGAGAATGAAGAGATGTAAGGGAGATGACAGTGTATAAAAGCGTGCCCGAGAGAGAAAGAAAAGTCAAAGCGCGGAGAAAGGGAAGAGAGGAGAGAGGGAGAGTGAGAGAGAGAGACCGTGGAATGGAAGAATCACGTAGAAGTATCGCGCGTGATACGTTTACTCTCGCGGTGGCTTTCAGCGAGCTGGCGAGAGAAATAGAAGGACGAACGTAGCCCACGGGCATAGACGCCGGGCTCTCTCTCTCTCACTCTCTCTCCTATACTTGGTATTATGGTTCAAAAACGTTACGGCCGCCGTTGTGTGTATGCGATTCCAGTCATTCCCTTTTTCGTAGACCCTTTATTCTCTCTCTCTTTTTCGCTCTCTCCCTTTTTGCACTGCTCGAGCTATATATGCCGCGCACTTTTTCTCGCTCTTTTGTGCGATTCCCCGGCTCCTCTGGTATATTAGGTTTTTTCGCGCTCTCTCGCCGCCTCGTTTTATGTTGTGAAAATGCCGGGCAGCGCGCGATTCTGTCGGCGTACGCCAGCGTGCACTTACTTTGATTCAAACGGAATTTAAATGATATGGATACTTTGTAATAAAATGGAATGTCTCTATCTTTATATTTACTTGAATTCTTGTTTAATTAATTAAGTTATTTAGTTTTTCATTCAAACAAAAAGGAGATAGTATTTTACTATAGTTTCATAATTAAGTTTTTTTTTATGAATCTTTTTTATTTTGGTAAGTAAAACTGAAATGTAATAAAATATAGAAATATATTTAATATAATATGTAATAAATTAAGTCTCTTAAAGTAATAAAAGATAATCATAAATTAAGTTATGTACAAGTTTTTATGGTATAAATTCATATTTTCTAGTAATATATTTGCAAGCTTTTCCTGTAAATACTATTTCAAACATGATTTAAAAAAAAATTATTAAATTTATATAAAATTTAAGTTACATAAAGTCATTAAGAAAATAATATCATTGATTTTTTGAGTTACTTAATTTATTACTGCAATCGTTTCTTCAAAAGTTTAAGTTCCAATTACATGATTTGATGGTGATTAGTAAAATAATAAACTTTAATCACTTTTTACTTTATTTCTTCATAACGAATAGTGATATTGTAAACTACTTTAAAATGTATTAACTTACCTAAATTTATATAGGGTTTTTACAGGATAATGACCTCTGCAGTCAAAAAATATATCGTATAATAATATCGAAAAAGCGCGTCTTTGTTTTGAATCTGAAATAAGAAAAATTTACAAATTTTAACACTTATGACAACAAAATTATCGCTTATAAATATAAAACTACGATTCGAGCTATAACAATATACCAGCACCAAAATCCCGACCAGTCTTCATCCGCATTATCTCATCCCTTGATTTCATCCACCCACTCAACCAGATACACCCAAACTTTACACCTCTCCCGATACATCTCTATCAATCTCCCAATACTCCGTTCGGCATATTAATACATTTTTTCCAACCGCCTCTCCATCTTCCATCCTACCCGATCATACCGTCCGCATCCTCCATTTACCTTTTACTTTTCCTCGACGACGAGGCAGCGTGTGCAGCCGGTGACAACGGCGGCGGCGGCGGCGAAGCTACCATTGCCAGCGCTGGACGAATGATTTATGGGGCTGGCGGTTCCTCTCTCCCTCGTATCACGCAAATAACGCGCGACACGCTCGCCCGGGTAGGATCGAAGATTCATCATATTGTGGCCCCGAAATGTCCCTTGCCTCGGGGGTGCAGCGATGGCTAGACTATCCAGTAGGTGTGTGCTTTCGTGGGGCGTAATATCAACTTGTCGAGATAGTTGGCGCCCGGTAGTCTCGATGTGTACCGAGTGCTACTTGTCGAGGTGGATCGTTGAATCTTCTTTTGGGCTTTATTAATTGCGGATCGTTAAATGTGTGTGCTCGTACTGCATTTGTAATGTTTTTTTGGGTTAACATTTATAAATTTAACTTTCTGATTGATGAGTTATAATAGTTTGTGATTAACTGTATTTATTATTCATTCATTGCAGTTGTGATTGAGGTATATATTTTAAACTGTTATCAATGAAATATCTTACTAATATTTCACTAATCGGTTGATATGCTAGAAAATATCATTATAAATAGTTTAAAAATTCATTAAAAATGATACTGATCGGAAATCTAGGTATTTTTTAAATGCTTTATTATTTTATATTATTATATGTAGTGTACCAAATGATCATTAAAAACTAATTTCGATATTTTTTGGAGTAAAAGTTACGATACTCATTTTCAGTAATTGAAACCCTGATAGAAAAGTGACCAGATTCTGAGCAGAATCTGGTCACTTTTCAGCTTTAAACAGAATTTCTAGATAAATGTCATTTTAACATTTTTTGACCAGAAATCCTGCCTAAAATATCATCATCATCATCATCATAATCATTCTTCTATTTATAAAAATAATATTAGCTATGGCTTTAAAAAAATTCTTTATTTATTAATCTCATTCTAATTTATAATGCAAGTATTAAAGCACTTAGCTCCCCGAAAAACGCGCCCCAGCAACGAGATAAGTAAAGCAAACAACACGACTTCTCAACTCGAGCATGTCGTTACTTTCGCTAAGCACCGTGAGCATCATCACACGAGTCATAAGCTGAAAAGTGACTAGACAGCGTGTATAAGCAGTGAGCTTCCTAAAATGACTGCAAGCTAAAATACGTGCAACACGAATAAAGACACGCGCGGCCAAAAGCATAACCGTCAAAGCAACGAAAGAGAGGGCGAGAGAGGGAGAGGAATTCTTTTGATAACAAAACTCGCATTACCCGACAAAAAGACTGCAGTGCCAGAAGAAGAAGAAGTCTGGAGCAAAATACGTGTTTCCGGGACTCGTCTTCCTTGCTCCAGCTCAATTTACACGACGTACAACCCGCCTTCATCTCGGCCTCGTATGAACCAAGGATTTCGCCTGTAAAGATACTCTCACACATACAGACATACACACATACACACCTACTTATTTTTCCTTTATGCAATGATAGTGCAGCTCTATATGTGTACGCGTTATCGCGCGTGCATAATGCCCCCTCGCGTAAAAAAGACCACCATAAATTGGAAAGGGCATTACCGCTTGCTCGTTTCGCTGGCGCTACTATGCTACTCTTTTGTATGACATTCTCCAGTGTGTGTATATCCGCGGTATCGCGCTGCACTCGGCTCTCTCTCTTGTATATTTGTACGCGTCTTTTTGCTTTGTGCGGGAGAACTGCAGAATCGGAGAGAGAATGAGCTGGCTGTTTCTTTTTTTTTATATTGCTTTGAAATTAATAGGCTGTAAGCGGATGTAAGCGTAGATATTTTGCCTTTTTTTAGGTACGCGATGTTCTGTGACTCACTTATTTCCTGCATTTTTGATTTTAGTAAAAAATTTCTAAAAAGATTAAAGTACAGTTAAATCTTTAAAAAATATATATACATATATGTATAGTTATATTGAGCAGTTTGCGATTCTGCTCTCCTTTATTACTTAAAAATAACGTTAATTTTGATGATTCAACTGTTAATATTAATAAATTACAAATTTTATTTTATTTAAAAAATTCAACAATACAAAGTAATATAAAAACTATATTAATACACAATATGATAATAAAAACAAACATTATATACAAAATCAATGTTTACGGTATATTGGCGGTTTGAAGAGCGGAGCAAGGAGGAGTTAGAGCCCAAATAATAATACATATATATTGGGAAAAGCCTGTATATTATCCAAAGGCAATATGAGAGCATTAACTGCAAAATTTTTTAGTCAATACTTAATACTGCACAAACTTTGGTGCTATTGAAACTAATACTGTATCTGTTTAGATATTAGAGTAGATCCGTTGGAACTATATTCGATGGAATTGTCAGGCTTCACACAGTCCAAAAAATGATCAAGCATCATTAGGGCTTAATCTCCCTGAATAGCAATCGGCACATCAGAGACAATTAATGCATACCAGCACAGAGCGCAATCGACATCATAGGAAATTTTAAATTATACATAATTGAGTTGCATGAATTATTGGAATGAGCATTATTCCAGATTTGTTGGAACTAGCACCCGAGGTTACGGTAGAGGCGTTTGTAATATCTAAATGATTTGCATCATCCATCCAATGTTAATTACTGGATTGTGTTTTTGAGGTCAAATGTAAGTAAAATATATGTCATGATATGGAATAGACATCTATTTTTGTAAACATCTTTTATGCAAATTATTAGAATTTTTAAAAAAATTGATTAAATTTAGTAAGGTCCATTGCATAAAGTCTGAATTTACGAGATCGTTCATTGAAAAATAACTTAATTGAATAATAGTTTTATAAACAATATATAAATTATTTAAAAATGTTGTAATATTGTAAAAATTAATAATTGTAGAATATTAATCCTAACAAAATAATTTTGTTGATGCAGTAGCATATTATGCATTTTACTGGAACAAAAAATATTGTTTGACACACGTTTAAAGATTCATTTTTGACTCAGGCGATTACCACCCTGGTGTGGGAATCAACATTTTCCCACTTATATAAAAAACTATTATTATTATAATTATAAGTTATAACTATTATTATTATTATTATTATTATTATTATTATTATTATTATTATTATTATTATTATTATTATTATTATTATAAATTTGAATTAATTAAAGAATTATACAAACGAAAATAATACATTGTGCACCAAAGGAGTAAAATTGCATATTATTCCCGAGGGTGGTTTGCTATCCGAGAGAAATGATTACCCAAGTGAATAATTCACTTTACTCTCGAGGTATATTCAGTACTTTTTGATTCATTTACACATTTTGCAAAATGTATAAAAGGCTATTTTACGTACACAGATTAAAAAAGTATTGTTCGAAACATGTATAAAAATTGATTCTCAACTCGTGCGAGAATCAACTTTTTCACACTTGAATTCCTGGACTGTGGCAATTTATTTGTTTTTATGTTATTTTTTCAATAATTTTATTATTTCTTCTAATAAAAATACGAGAAAGAAAATAAAGTCGGGATAATGGCCCATTAATTCCCTCGTCAAAATTGTAATAATATGCCTCTTTTTACGCATTTTTCGGAGAAATAAAATATAAAAAATATGTATACCTATCTATATCATTATTAACCATAACTATACACTTTGTACTCAAAGATATTACTACTTATTGAAACCGATTAAAATAATTTTAAACTACAAACTCATATCCTAAAAATTGTAACAGTTTCATATTTTATCATTAAATATAATATTGCTAAATTGTTTTTAATACAAAGATTAAAAATTTACGTAATTGTTTTAACATTCTAAACAACGTTTATATCAACAAAGAAAATTTAAAAAAGAACGCCGATCATTTAAATAAAAAAGCCTAGGTGCGCAATACTGGCGATAAACGACGCAGTGCTCTCTCTCATTTATGCAAAATAACCAAATCAAAATTTCAAATGTCAGCTTTTTAGCCACAAGCTCGCTGGCGCACATAAAACTATTCACGCGTGAGAGCATTCCTACCGGCTGCTGTATTTCTTCCCTTGAAAAAAAAAGGGTAAAACGTTTTCTGCAGGAAGAAGCGGAGAAGATAAGCACGTGGCCGTGTGCGCGTTGGCCATCTCCGGGCAGTTGTTGTGCACGCGCGCGCGCACAAAGGTGAAAAGTGGGTCACAGCCGTGTGTCGCGCATTTTGCGTGTAAAAAAGTTGTTGGTCCCGTGAATGTGTATATTTTCTCCTTGTCCGACGCGCGGCAGAGCGTTTTATGAAAAATAAGAATTTGATAAATATACGGGAGTATAAAACGCGAGCGCTGGAGAGAGATTTTATTTCGACTGTCTGTCTCTGCGCGATTTTTTTTTCATTTTTTATTTCAGTTTTGTTTTTGCACAATAGAGGCCGGAAACGATATGACCTCGCGCTGTATGAGCCAGTAATTTGATATTGGTGTGAAATTCTCCCCGTTTATACAAGTGCTTGATCAATGCGCTTTTTACGAGTATTAGCGATTTTTCGCGTTTTGTGATTCTTTTTTTCTTTGTCGGTATGCCTGGAACAGGTGCTGCTGGGTGCGTAGAGTAATGGTTTTTTTTTATCTTTTTATAGCGGCAAAAATGTAAGTGTCTTATTTTTGGTGGCGTGGGCTAATTAAAAACTGTGTGTAACAAACCTAGTTTGCATATTTTCTAATTTTTTCGTTCTCAAAAATATGTTTTTGAACTACAGCTTTTTTAAAACAATATATTAGAAGTTCAACATAATTATTTTATTTTCTACGCTTTGAATTAAAATTTTAAAATAATGAAAACGTCTATATAGTCCATAATAAAAGTAATCATGAATTTACCTATACAAGAATACGCAAATACCTTTCAATTAAATTGATTATTCTTGTGAATAAAAATTATAAAAATATTCTTCATTTTCCTAGTTATTAAATTATTTTTTAATATCCAAATAGAATAAAGTGTACTAACAAAGAGAGTTCGAAATATTTTGGAACACGAATTTATTTTTTTGAATATATTTTTAGATATTATAATTTAAAATAAGTGTCAGTAGCACATATCAATACGTTATTACGATTTTTTTAATATTATTCTATGAAAAATAACTAGCTTTTTCAATTTTCAATTATGTTGTTTATATAAACGTTACATTAATTTTAAACCAAGTTAAATCAATAAAAAAAACTTTTATTTTCTCTTTTGAGAAATAAAAAATATTAATTCATTATTGCGTATTAAAAATACAGAAATAAAAAATAGCAATTTACTATTACGAATAAATAATACAAATAGTTCTCTTATACATGTAATTTTAAATTTTATAAAGTTTAAAAAATATTATTTTTGCCTGTCCTCTCTGACAAAAACTTATTCTAGACAAATCTTTGCTAAAAAAAAAAAGAAAAAACAATGTGCACACAAATCCATTCTTTAAATCTCTACAAAATAGTCAGAACTGTAAAATCTCCCTGAATTCAAGAAAAACGTCCTCCGTTCAAGCTTACACGCAAAAAAACTTTTTCCAAAACTTCCGCCCAAGCATTTCGAATAGCCGAACTTGCGTAAGCCCGGCGCGAGAAAATATTTCGTCGCGCGCTGCATCCGTTTCTTTCCTACCTTTTGCCCGCCCTGTCCCTCTCCCTTTATTTTTATTTCAGATTCGATGTGTTATTTCGAGGACAGTGCCCGACCGATAACGAAAATCGATTTCATTCACTTCCGCGAGCGAGAACGCGCGGCCATATCGGCAAGAGCGCGGAGCGTGTGAACGTTGCCAGTCGATTTCACTCTGCTCTATTCGCGCACTCCTCTCTCTCTCTCTCTCTCTCTCTCTCTCTCTCTCTCTCTCTTTCTCTCTCTCTCTCCCGCTATATCTGTGCTGGGGATACATAGTCGCGATGTAGCGAAATTTCGGACATCCCGAGAATGAGGAAACCGTTTGCGAATGAAGGAATATATTATGTGTATAGGTAGAAAATGCTGTAAATAATGGCATAGAGAATTTTATGATTGGAAAGATTTTTGGACAAGTATTATTCGGTATTTTTATGGTAACTACAATAAATAATCAATGCGAATTAAAGTGTGATATTCTCGTATAAAGAATAAGAAAGAGTGAGAGAGAGAGAGAGAGAGAGAGAGAGAGAGAGAGAGAGAAGGCGAGAGTGCCTCAACATACCAGTAAGGCTGACACTGGTGTGACATAGATTGTTGTACGTTGGTCACTGTGATTGCACGTAGGCACGTTTCCCTCTATTGATAACTGTTATTGAAATCAGTGGAAGCATGGGCAAGACTGCCTCGTAAACGTGAGTCTCTAGACGCTCTCACACTCGTATAATAAAATAAATAACACTAGTAAGTTTGTATGTATATTATTTGACGAACATGAAATATGTATATTATTTGACTATCATGAGTGACGTAAAGGCTGATATCTGCTGTAATGTTAACTTAAAGTTTATAAATTTCTTATACTTCTTTTGCCTTTATTTTACTTTAATTTATCCTCTATATAATAAGAGTATCAGGATGATAAAGATTTTACATTTTTCATTGATTAATTTGTACTTGCTTTCAGTAAATATTTTAATATATTGAAAACCGTATCTTGTTGAAAGTTAAATTTAGAATAGAATTAGAAAATTAATTGTACTCAATGAATACTTCTCATCACACTTTTTTTCAACACTTATTATCGAAAAAACAAAACGAACCATTTAAGCATACGCGTGCTTTGATCATTACAAACGCTACTCTTCTTTATGGAAGCATTCGATCCCATTTGAAAATTGAAGCGAAAGGCGCTTTTAATTTTTACTTCATTGCAAAAATACACAGGGACCACTAATGTAAAGAGCGTCCAACCCACGAGCAAATACAAAAAAAAGGAGAAGGTTATGAAAATGTCAATTTGCAGACCCACTCAACTTTTCCCTAAAGAAAAAATATCAAATTTGCTCCGCTATTAAGCGTGGCAGCACGAAATTTCCGATGAAAGTAAGTAATGAGGAGTGGAACGGCGGAAAGTAATCGAGCATCGCTGATGGATGACTTGGCTCACTCGCGCAGTCAAAGGCAAAAGCACTCCTCCTACTATTGACCGATTTGAGAAAAGTGGAAAACGAGAAGTACAGAAGCAAGCGGCAAAGCGGGTGCGCCATCCTCGTGCCTTTCAGCCGTATATACAACGTCGCGAACGTTTTAATATCGCCGCGGTCCTCGGGAACACGCGAGATTTCTTTCACCGGCTCGCGCTTCCGCCTTTACTTTTTTTCGGCACGCAATCGAGAAAGTAATACCTATATACTCGTTTCCGACGAATCAAGGTATGAGAGTCGCGTTTTTGACAATTTTTTCATGTGCGTCAAATAATTTGTTTTTGCAGTTTTTATTATTGCTATTTTGAATCAATCGACGGGGAGAGAGATCCCATATTTCAACTGCCTATTATAAAATTGTAATTAGCAGACAAATTTTGACTGGACACATTGTCGAATGTTCCAATATTAGATCTGTGAATATTTGATGTTTCGATAATTTGAAACCGACTAAAATGTACATTTCAAATATTTGTGAGTTCGAAACCATGCACTGCAGAACTATTTAAATTAGTTAGACGACTGTAATTTTATAGGGGATTGTTAAAACACTGCCCTCCTTTGCACAAAATTAATTAATTAATTAAAATTTAGTATAACATTTTTTTAATTTATGGCATATATGTAAAAATATTTTATACATTTTAAATATTTTTTATTAAACAAAACCAGTTTCATATATTCATCAAATAAAAGATGGATTAACGCTGACAAAAAATTACCCTAATAAATCGTAAAAATGTTCAGATACATCAATATTATGGATCATAAAATTCGAAACACGTGCGAAATTTATGAAAAGTCTGGTATATTTGAAATCGATATCTTTCTCTCTTTCACTGTGATATCAATTTATTATAAATTCATTGTATTAAATAAATATGATTTCTGCTTTTACACTCGCGGCTAAAATCTAACTTTATTCAAATTACATAGCCACGTCTTATAATTAAATAAGTTAAATAATTCTCCATTTCAATCCAAACCACCTCTAAAAATACAATCTCAAAATAACAACACGGTTCGATTTAATCGACACTAACCAACGCATACAGAACGCGAGAGTAAATATTCCACAACTGCACCGGAGGGACCGAGAAAAGCAAGCGCCCTGAAGATAAAAGTACAAACAGCGGACAGAAGGAAAAGGTAAAGCTCGCTCGCTGAAAATCGAGAGAGCAGCAAGAAGAGACAGCCGAGGAATTTTCACGGATCATTTGGCTGATGGCATATTCGTCTGTACGTACATTCCTGGCGTACATTCGATAACCGAAGTCCACGAAGACCGCGCTGATATTCCGTTATCCACTTGTAAATGCTCACTCGCGCCCTATCTCGTCCAGAAATGAAATGACATTTTTGTCGAAGGTATAGAGAAAAAAAAAAGTAAAAATGGGAATCAGTGTGCCGGTGCTCTTCGGTTAATGCAGCGAGCGCCTCTCTCTCTCTTCAAACAATCGGGAGTTCCGCGTCACTTGCCCCGTTCTCTTTCTCGATTTTCTGCCTGTTCCATAACTCGAGCTCCCCATCCTCGCTCTGGCCGGGCGAGTTCGTTTATTTCTTCGCTGAACTTGTCCTTGTTTGTGTTTCGCGAAAGCTACTGCCAGGAGCGCGGTCATTTCTGAGCGCTTAAAATAAAAGCGAAGTTGAGCGTCTTTGAATTATTCGGTAATTTATCGGCAGGAGCTTTTGTGAAAAGTTCGGTTGTGTATGGAAGGTGAATGAATTCTTTGTTATTATCGAGTATATAAATTTTATTTTCTTTGTCAGAACAGCGTTTTGATATTTTATAAGAAATCCGTTTTATGACAGCGAAAAGAGTGGAAAGAGATTTTCAACTTCAGATAAAATGTCATTTGGATAGATTTTACTTTTGAATTGTTGTGGTTGTAACAAAGTAGATATTAGCTTTGGTTGATAAAAAGAAATTAGATAATAATCTGAGGAGAATATAATCATATCAAAATTAAAGTTTGAATATTCTTTAACCAATATTGCGAGCTACCATAACCACTTATCAATTATATAAAAATTTTCAAAGATGTTCACATGATTATCAAAGATTAGCCGGTCTAGCCAAAACGGTCATGAACAATCAAATACAGCATCGTTTCTAATTCTTAAAACACTTAATTTTTTATTTTAATATGCCTGGAAAGAAATTAATTAAAACCACAATAATTGTCGCCCTCTTGCTGAGAGCAAAAGTACGTAAAGAATTTTTTTAATTAAATTCAGGAAGCGCAGTTCTAATTATATCTTGAGCACTATTTTTCGCCCGCGAAACTCGACTCGCAGTTGGACAATAGAAGAGGCGCATAACAATAATGCGCATCATTGTAAAGGCCATCGTTCTGGCATAATTACAGCCAGAATTAGTTCCTGTCAAACACTCGGAACGCAACGTATCTTGGGGGCTCAGCCGCATGATTCTCTTAACGAGGCCACGTAACCGTCGTTATCATCGAAATTGCAGTATTATGGAAAAATTTAATTAGTTTTTACCACGAAGGCAGCACGTAGCCACGAACCAAGATAATAGAAGAAAGCGACAGACGAGTTTCGTGTCCCCTACGCGCTCCGCTCGTTTTCTTTGCCCTTCCGGCTCCTTTATTTGTTCTTTTCTGTTTCCGCGTCTCTTTCACCGATGTACATTAACTATTGTATTTACACATGCGTAGAATAGCTAGTCTTTTTAAAATCATTTCTTTCAGAATAAATTTTGATAATGACAGGTCAGTCCATTCAGAATGGAAAGTACGCGTGGCATATTTTTATAATGATGATGTCTAAAAAATTATCATAAATAATAAATAGTACATAAGTGAAAAAAAAAATTAAAACTCAAGAAATGGAGGAAATTTTCCAACATCAAGTTTACAAAACAACGTAACTCAATTTGAAAGCAGACTTTAAAAGAAACCTAGGCGTCATTCGAAATATTCTACTTTATATACAGATGCAACTCACTTAAAAGACGCTCACTTCAAGATTTCACGCGCTTTCACAAAAGCCGCTTTGTCTGTGTAAGATTTTAATTGCTTTCGAATTCCACCGTCACATAGACACACAATATTTCCCTTTGTCCCTATAAGCCTTTTAAATCGCCCCCTCGCATACTTCGCGCTCCTCTCGAAATTACCTCGTTCCCTCTTTTTTCCTCCTCCCATTCTCCTGCAGGGCTGTAGCGTGCCAGTCGCTTTTTCCTACCTGCAGACGCTGCTCGATTTTTTTTCTCTCCCTCTCTCTTTTTTTACTCTGTTCCTCTCGCGCGCGGCTCTTCATTCCGCCGGCTACTTCTCTTTGACGGCCAGCTTTTTCCCCCGTTTAAAGGCTGCGTGCCACCCCACCTTTCATCTCTCCGCTGCTCTTTCTCCCGCGCTTTCAACGCGAATATATACACGCGTACAGGTGGAGCGCGCAATAACACTTTCGCCCCCCTAGTTTCGCGGCGCGGATATAAAGCGCCGATGCAGCGTGGGAAAAGCGATTCGTCCAACAAACGAGCGGAGACGCTTTGGAGCCGCGCGACTTTTTAAAAGGACCTTTCTCTTTTTCGCGTACGCGCGGCCACGGAGCGTGGCCCACTTTTCAAGCGGGCAGGCTCGGAGGGGTGTCGCCGTATAGACGTCGACGATCCATTGAACGGTGAAAGGGCGCACGCGCCGAGGAAAAAAAAGACGGAGTCTTCCGCTCCCTCTCTTGCTCTCTTCCTTCGCCTCTTCCATTTGCCTTGCCGCCAAATTGCTTTTGGACTGCACGAGCGGCCTTTTAGGCGCTGATGCGGAATTGCCAGCGTGAATGCGTTACGTTGATTAAGCTTCTGGGTGAGGGCAGAGTTCCTTAAAGTCGAGCAAGCAACGGACTCTCGCTGAGAGCGGGATTTTTTAAGCTACGCTGAGGTTGGGAAGTGGAGTCTGAGTGGTTGAGGGTTTTGAGAAGGTTGATTATAAAAAAATGTATAAGCTAGAAAATTCTTTTGTAATTATATGGAAATTCTACCGTGATTAATCATTTTTGTTTAATATTTGATTACTAGTTTTGTTGTTAATCGTTTGAAGTAAATGATGGCATTAGTTACGCTCCTTTATTTCTGAGTAAATTGCATTTATTATCCTGAAATATGACCGGTATTAAGGAGAATCAGTATTTAAATAAAGCCTTCTGGAAAGTATTTTTGTTAACGAAGCAGTCGCCTAGAACCGATCCTTAAGACCCGATTCGTTTTACTTACACCCCCGAAAGCCATTATTTGCATAAAGAAATTGAATCTTGAATATTCTGAGCCCGGCATTTTACCATGGCAATCCAATCAGTTTGTCTTTCTTTAGAGAAGGCGCTTGTACGTGTTTTGACCTAAGCTTTCGCTTTCAATACGGAAATTCCGTAATTGCGTGAATTACAGAAGGGAACCGAGCTTCTGCTCTACAAAAAGGGAATCGAGCTTTTCAAAGCTTTGGGGCACACCTAGAAGCGAAAGAGAAATCAGAGCCTGAATTAAGTTCTCTCGATGTAAAAAGGACTTCAAACCACGTGCAAAATGTAACCGGTCAGTTTATTCAAAGACGAATGAAAGCCAGCGGGGAGTTTTAGAAAGGCCAAAAAGTAGTTGTTTATAAAGCATTTAAGTAAAAGGACTTGGTGATAATTTTAGTTATTAAGAAAAGTTCGCATTTAAATTTATCTTCTTAATTTTAGAAAATCCTTTACTACGAGCTTTGAAGTTATCGAGTGGACTAGGCCATTCATTACGGTGTAACTGTTTTCAGTGGAGTAAATTTTTAAAGCTCTCAATAACCGTAACTTTATCCGATATTCAGTACGTTCAATTCTCTTTATCTAAAAGCCATCCTAGCAAAGTGCAGGCCTTCATTAATTAAAATTTCCAAAGCTCGCGCGCTGCGAACTTCGATAACCAGCGGCGCTTTCAGTTTATCCCCGATCTCCCGTGGCCATAGCGGACTGCATGATATCTGAAAATATTTGAGCCATTTCGCTGTTTATACTCGCGCACACGTACGGTAGGTCACTTCGATATTACGCCAGGTAATACACAGAGACAGTTAGCGCGCGGTTCACAATAGAATCCTAGCTCCGATGGCCTATACGCAGAGAGACCCACGCACGCATGGTTGCGGTTAATTAGGTAGCTATGCTGTTAACATCATGGCCCTTGCGCGCATTCCGGCAGCGCGCGTCGTCGGAATCATTCCGTTGACGAAATAGACACGCACACGCACGCGCGCGCGAATCGAATAATCCGGCCACGGCTGAGAGTGTTCCAAATCGCGATCTGCATGTTCAACGCATAGAAGTGACGAACATTCGCGCTCCGCTGAACTTTCTCTAATTATCGAACAGGAAGATTAGTTGCAAGGGGAGATTCGATTATCTCTTTTGAAGTTCGTGTGCGTAACTACTTTGAATTTGAAGTTTCCCAAAGTAGCTTCTCGAAGTAGGTTAGGACAATTTGGTCTCCTTTTTGGGTTGTTAAATGCGAACACGGTGATATTGTTTAATGAGTTTATGGCTAATGGTGAAGTACATTACGGTAAAAAATAAGTACATGAATTTAGGTTAATATACAATTTTAAATTATAATTATTTTTTAAAGGATTAACTGGCCTTTTATAGTTCAGAAAGATTAATGATTATGTCAAAGGAATCTGGTGATTAATTAACTTTATGCAGGTAGTAATTTTTTATTCGTTAGTGTAAATCTTCTTTTGTGTCAAGATTTAAATTACGTTAAATATAATAAATTTAAAAATTTTAGATGGAATTTATAATAAAGCTTATAATAAAATCAGAAATAGAAATTTTTTCTTTAAAATCAAACTAAAGAAAAAAAATTTAATAAAACCATAGTTTCTAACAACTAGTTTCTGTAATAAAGGAAAATTTATATTTCCATGAATATTAACATTACCTATATTTAAAACTTAATATAAAACTGAAAATTATGCTCAATCGATACGTCAACCGTTCTCACCACCTCGCCTACAGGAGATTCACCCAACCTTACTTCTCAAACGTATGCAATACGTAAATCTAATTTATACACGAAAACAAATAAGAAATCCAATTATGCTCTCCGTCGGCATGAAATAATTAAACAAAATCTCGGGATACCTCAAACCTCCTGGAGCTCCTCTTCCAGAAACGCATTTCAAGGCACGCGAAGGTAGCGACAACAAATTAGCGGGCAAGAGGGTGAGCGAAGATTCGGTCGAAGTTAATTATGGCGAAGGAGCGCCTAACCTCAAAATTTATGGTAGCTCTGCTAACGCGACCTTATTGGACCGACCTCTTAAGTATGGAGGCTTTCCCAGCGAAATTCAAGATACAGAATATAGACGAGCGTGTGGGAGAGAGGAAGCATTATGTTGGCCTCATCAGTCGAAAAGCGCATTAGCATTACTAATGACCTCGATCGTTATCGCCACGTGCTGCTGTTGCTACCGCTACACGCTGACCGGCCGACCCCCTGACAATTCGAGACACTGTACACGCCGGCGATATTAGTATACGAATCCAAATAATGCGGGGTCTATGTATATGAGTGCCCCCTTCGCAAGCGCCCGTTATGTAATTAGATGAGAAAGTGATTTTGTAATTTAATTGTAATAATTGGAAAATCAAGTTTTATTATTTCTATTAAAAAAGAACATAATTTTATATATTTTATTGATATCATTTATGTAAAATATTGTAAAATGTAAAAATATAGATAAAATCAAAGCAATTGATAAAAATCAGAATAAGACATATATTCTATATAAAGATAGAGTGTAATGGAATTTATTTTCTCTTAAAATCGAACTAAAGTAAAATGAAAATAGGGATAATGCAGATATTAAAAGCATGATTTTATAACGTAATTTAATAATTTTAAAATTTTATAATTATCATGCAATAAAATTATATATTAAAATTATGTCGTAAAATCATGTAATAAATTGTTGATGTAGAACAGGAATAAACTTTCAATATTTTTATTGTATTTTTAATTTTAAAATATAATTATAAAAACGTTCATTCACTCTTCTAATATATAGATATTTTAATATATTGGAATTCTAATTAAAAAAACTTTATCAGATCATATAAAAATATAAGAACTTATTTTATTTTTCTAATAAAAATCCTTAGTCAACTTAGTCATGGTTAAACTACCCGGAAAAGAGGAAATAACAGGAAGATGGAAAAGTTGGGAAAACCAGGCAAGCCTTGAGAAGGTGATAATTACATAAAAATGATTTATTTAACTATTTTCAAGATTAGCCTTTATTCTCTTAAGTAAATTTTGGAGGGCTAAAGATCATCTACGAGAACGAAGATGGCAAGGTAAAGAAAAGATACCAAAACGAACTGCTTTCGAACTTATATCCCTTCTCGGCCTCCTATTCTACTGGGTGAGCACCGCCTAAGAGATTCAAGCTTCGAGATATGTAAAAGTAGAAAAGTGCAAAGAATCTTTATAATGATTGTTTTTATAATAGTTATTGCTATTAGTGCCAGCAATTTCAATTTTGTATATGTATAAAATCACAAAGATCGTGAAGTTTTCAATTAAGATTTTCGTTTATTATCACTTATTTATTTTCTTCAGGATTTAAGGTTGTAGGGACAGAAGATAGTGAGCAGAAAAGTAACCTTTAACCTACTGGAAGTTGAAACGGCTGGCTGGATAATGCTGATGAAGAACACTAACGGTATCGATAGGAAGAGCATCGGAACTCCGGTTGTAACTGTTGGCGATGGAAACAGCTATTGATCTACTGAATAAGGAAGTAGCTAAGTGGTGAAGATATTATAGTCTTCATATGGATATAGTTAGTAAAATTCATTTCTTAAGATCAGTAGCATAGAACTGGAATAAAGCCTCCTGATCACGGTAGACGGTATGAGTAGCGTTAATGTCAAAATTAGTGGTTCTTTGATCAAAGAAAATCAAAATCAAATCCGAAATCTTGATTTTGGTTGTATTTCAATAGTGTCTGCAGCTCTTAGCAGTATTCTGACTTTGAGAAGTCTTTTGAGTCAGCGCTATAAAGTCTGGGTCTTGACAAAGATTTAGTAGTGTAACTCATTTAGGTGACTGCCATGGTGAAATGAAGTTGGTTTCCTTGACTGAGACTGATGCTGTCAATTGAACGACTTACCTATCTAAGTTTAGTAGTAACTACTTGGTTGGGTGACCGCAAGTAGTCCATGCAACTTTAGTGATCATTTAGATGATTTTTCTCTCTTAACAGACTGTCTGCTGAGTAACAAGAATATCTCTCCGGTGAGACCACCGTGGCAACCTTTAGACGCCTGCTATTGCTCGGCGTTTCGTATTACTTCATCAACAAGAAAAAGGAAAATAGGAAGGGACAAAAGGTTACCAGTTACTTGCTTGGCCAAATATGCTACAGGTGGATGTTTATCCACCTTTGAAGTCAACTAAAGTCATACACTGAGAAAAATTTATTGAATAGAATCCATTTGCTTCAGATAGATTCCCTTTTGATTTTCGACTTAATAGCAATCCTTTAGCAGGAACTGGAAAATCCTCTTGCAAAGATTTTCCACTAGAAGCAAGAACAAAAGCAAATGATATTCTCTTGCGACAAAATCACCAGGTCAAGTGGATTCGTCTTTTTGCGCGTAGAATACATTTCTCTCAGTGGAGTAATGGCTAGGGAGCTCAGCTAATAAAACAATAACAAGTTTTCAATTACTTTAATCTAATTGATGAAAGAAGAAGACTCTGTTGATCTCCACGAACTATCCAATTTATTAATATTTTGCCGACGTTTCGGACGTGTTAAAGTACGTCCGTACGCGAACAATAGAATCATCATACGCTATTATACTTTAATCTAAATATAATTAGTGCATGCGTTATACGTCTACGACAGCCGCTTAACATTAGCATTCTAGGTGGGACGAACTTTTAGCTTAGTGTAAGAAAAAATCGTCTAATTCACTCGATATACTACATAAGCATATAATGTTGTATTTTTACCTTGCGTTGAATAATATATCATTTCGGTAGTCTGCGGTCGATTTACCGTGCGTAATAGTAACAGTTTCAAAAATTCCGTATAGAAATTTATAAAATGCACTCTTAATGTTTGTTTATTTCATGTGTGGATAAAAAAATTATCTTATTTTTCAAATTTTTGTTTCAGATTACACAAGAACACGGGCAGCGGTGCTTGGTGCCCAAAGAACATGGTAACCAAGGAAGGCAAGGAATACCTCGAGATCAATCTACGTAGTCCACGTGTGCTCACTTCTACCAAAACTCAAGGTCGCAATGGGAACGGCCAGGGAGTTGAGTACACTGAGGAATACTACGTCGAGTACTTGCGGCCAGGCTTGACAGAATGGCGTCGCTGGAAGAATCGACGCGGAATGGACGTAAGTATTCTCTTTATCATTGTTTTTCTGCTATGTAAACTCTGTGTCTTTCATAAATACTTGGAATACATGTTCCAAATTGTTAGCTGAACTTAGCTTCTAGCCTAAACTTATAGCCTAAGTGGCATTCAATTCTAGAATAAAAAAATTTTTTTAAAATAATTTTATATAAATAATATTTTGATAGTACAAAGTTCACGAGAACTAAGCTTACAATGTTAAATTTTGAGAAATATGAACTACTTTCCTCAAAAAAGCTGTTTTTCAAAATGTACTTGGTTTTCTTGTGCACTGAGCCCTCCATATGCTCAGTGGTGTATAGAATCAACGAAGGAAGCCTGCGTTCGTAGCACCTTTGAATAATGCATCAGGAGGACTGGGAGAGGCCGGGATTTGCTTATTTCTCCGAGATCCGGGATTGAGATTGTCGTGTTCGCGAACGGCGTCGGCGTATTAGCTATTGAACTCTCTGATCGCTTGTTTTTGGAGCGACTTTTGCATTAAATGCATGCTGCGAAACTCACAAATGCATTGCTCTTTTATTCAGTATAGTGACTGTTAATAAGTTTCCTATTTCATATTTATTAGTATCTTACAAAGTATGAACGATTTTTGTGCATCCTTATACAGTATCAAATGAAGATTTATACTTTAGCTTACAAAGTTGACTAATTAAGTCCCTTTTTTCAGAATCAAAGACGCATTGTTTTTGGGAGACTAAGATTATATAACACTTATGTAATTATCAAAAAGTTGTTATTTAATAGTAAGATATTGCAATAGGCTAAAGTGCTATAAGTCTATTTTTGGAAAATCATCTCCTGATCTTTTCTGATAAGGTTATCCGATCACTGTTATGTAGTTAAATAAAATTTCAATTTATTTTATTTATGGATATTCTATTAGTTGAATATCACATTTCATTCGATATTCTTCAATTTCGGGAGTACGTTTAAATATTAAAATATTAGTTTCGAAATGAGAAATATGATCATGACCAGTTATGTGTTAGGAAGCCACTAATATGTACTAGTATTTATCAGGGTTGATTAAAACTTGCAATTAGTAATATCCCGATATAAAAAATGAAAAAAGAAATAATAATTGCATATCTATTTTATGAAAAATAATGTATATATAAAATTAAAATAAACTTCTATTTAATCTATCACTCTAAAAAACTGTTCAAAATCACTGATTGACCATCACTAATCTGTATTTTCGAATTTTATGTTGATCATTTAGTTTTTTCATAGGCAGATTAAAATTGGATATCCAATACAATTAATGATAAAATAGCAATAATTAATGCATAAAAATAATTTTAAGTATAGAAAGACAAAAAAGCAAAGGAAACATAAATCTGTTCTAATTTCTACAGACATTAAATAAAAAATTGCATTATTTTTTCTACCCACCCGTTGAAAAAAGAAAATGAGTGTCATTCATTAGCATACTTATCAGCGCAATCTGCTTTCATCGGACGTTCGCTTATCAGACACGAAGGCCGCTTCGTATCAATTGCGAGTATGAATCGGTCACGTAGGTATCGCACAATTACGCTACGTGACGCGCTAATCAACGTCTCTTTAGCGTGATAATCCTGCTGTAATGTTCATTAGTCTATCAAAACGGATGACATCAGTGAGCGTCCGGCGAATGTGCTTGTTTACGCGAGTTAGCCTGGCGCTTAACGCTTTTTCGCTTTAATAAAATAGAAGCGCGTGCACACTTCACTTTCGCCGCGTTGACCATAAATCAAAATTTAGCGCGCTCGTGCACTGTAAACAAACTGATAATTCGATGATCGGCAGCCGCGCCTGCGGCTTTATTAGCTCAGGCACGGAGACGCTCGATGAGCTGGGCGCATCCTCATTTATTATGCAGAGAAATTAATTACCGGCGTTAGGAAAAGTTGACTTTTCAATGTTGCTAAATTGCTCGGAATAAGTAAACTTTGTACGACCGCGCTTGTTTGCTTTAATATGGATGCAGTTTGGGTGAGTGATTTTTGGGTACACAAATGATTTGAGCCCATTAAATTTGTGGAAGTATATTAGAATTACTATATTTGGGGATCATTGAATTTCAGTTTTATAAGGTGAATAATTTATATTTTTAACTACTGAATTTTTGGATTTCTACCCTAACTTGTTTAATGGAAAATAGTAAGATTAATGTCAGGTCAAAATGATTTTATATAGATGCGATTTTAATTGTATATTATATAATCACTATTGTTTGTGTATTTTAAAATAGAGCATTTCGATCGGGTGTTGTAGTTGATTATTTATCTCATGAGACAATTTTAACCTGAGAAAAACGAACGAAAAAGATTAATTAAGGTAAAATTAACTTATACACTAGAATCGCATTACATTTTATACCTTGAGAGCCACAGAAAATCATGTAAAAATCGCGGTTCCAGTTTAAAGTGATATGAAATTATATAGTATCTAAACTTATATTTTTGTAAACTTTGCTTTTAACCATTAATCCAAGATCCTAATAAAATTGTATCAATATCTTTTTCTTACAAGCTTCCCAAAGTATGTCTTTTTACTATTTTACTAGTTTCCACTTTCTTTGAGTGAATTTATGCCTAAAAAATAATATAGTTTTAAGATAACTGGAGTTGGATACCTATCTTATCTCTTTTGCTAGAGCACGTACAATAATTATTACACAACAAAAGACACCAGTGCATTAATTAATACAAGATAATCCCGACAGAAGCTTCAAGCACAGATGATTCAGCGCACTGTCCCTGACTCTCTATTAACCACGCTTATCAAGCACCAAAAGCCTTCGTTATCCGCAAAAATCATGCCCAGGACCATCGGCTGCATTCGACGATTCGCTTTCACTAGCAGCGATAATAATGCGCACATCTGCCGTGCGCGAACTAGCCAAACGTCGACCGCCGGCGCGCGGCAATTAATCCTAAAGCGAATCATTTTTCAAAAAAGGGGGTCGCGCAGCCTCCTCCCGCGTTAATTGCGCGAGCATTTATTGCTCTGAATCGGGCCGCGCACCGGTCCTCATTTTGCATTCGCTTGCGCGCGTGCGCGCGCCCTGCCTGCGTCAGTTCATATTAATCGTAAATCTACGAGTCTCCGTGATTAAGCGGCCGTAATGCGTCTCTGTCAATGAAAGGCCCCAGCGCTGCAGCAGCCGCACACGCGTGACAAAGCGTCGCGAAGTCGCGCGTTTGTAACGCGCGCTGGGCTATACGCGCGCGGAGGGAATCGATTTTCAGCGAGCGATGATTTTCGAGACGACCAGCTGCTGCTCCGGGCGCATTGGACGATTCGTTGCTTTTAGTGCTTTTTCCGTATAGTGTTTTCGAAGTGGTCCTTTCGAAACGATATATTTTTGTTTATAGAGGCTTTTTCTTTTGCTTTAAAAGTGATAGGTTCCAGCGCAACTCTTTTTTGAACGGTTATTTCTGTTAATAGATGGAAGGGGATTTGGATGATTCTGGATTGCTGGATTTTATTGAACGAGAATTATTATTTTCTCTATTACTGAATTAAATTTCAAAGAATCTTATCATTAATAAGTTACTTTTGTTAATATTCTTAAACATTTGATTTCATAAGTATTAGGTAATAATAAAGTAAGGTAACTATATTTTACTAACAAGAAAAAATACAAAAAATCTAAAAGTTTTCTAAACTTTTTTCTACAAGGTGGAACTGAGTGAAATACTTTTACATACGCATTAAAAATCTATCTTTCAAACTACTGATTCATTTGATAAATATATGAAGTTATGTGATCCAGCAGATTTGTGAATTAGCGAAGCTGCACCCACTTCGGCCGATCATCATTTTTATTTTATTAATATCTTCCTTAGGAAATCAGATTTGTATATGCAAATCATTATACATATTAATAGCACTGTGACTTACCTATAGAATATCAAATATTACCAAATACTAGTATTAAACAGTTACTTATGTATTATTGAACGTCGAACTCCGTGTGTCAACTAGCCCCGCTCTCTCCTACACATTGCCGAGTGATGCATTGGGTTACCGTAGCAACCTGAAGAGATCCGCTCAGGAGTTCGTATCACTTCATTAATAGGACAAAGGATAAGCCAAAGTCATAGATATATAAAGTTATGTCTGATTTTGGACATAACCATAGGCATTTTGAGTTAATATAGCCATAAATCTGAAAATGAGAGGTTCTGGTCTCCCGGCCATAGATTCTAATGGAACTTCTGGAGATGCATTCTGGAATTCAATTACGGAAAAATACTTTAATGTATAAATTTAGTTTAATCTAGTTTAATTTCTATTCCTAGAAACACCGTCAGTAATATTTTATTATTACCATTTAAGTAATTCAGACATTTTATCTAGCGCGGGATTAAAAATATTATTTAGAGAAAGTCTAATAAAAAATAAAAAATATTTTTGCAAAATTTTAGTTTTATTTCCAAGAATAATATTTATGTTTTTCTTAGTGAGTGACTGAGTGAGTCACTGAATAACATGAAATATTGGCGGGGTCAATGTAGCTAATTTTGTAAGTTGTATATTATTAGACTAATATAAATATCTTTATTCATGTTTAGAGTTAAAACCTCTTCTAGGTTGCATTTAAGTAATATAATATTATTTATTATTAAACTTTCAAAAATGAATGGAATCTCGAATTAGTATTAAATTAATACGAGTAATACAACATGTATTATTGATTTAAAAGAATCTTTACTTTCTTATTTCAATATTAACACAAGACAATTATTATTCAAACACATAAGTATCAAAAAAGAAAATCTTTAATTTCTTTAATCGTGAAAAAGTCGATGACGGGTAGAGAAAAACGTAAAGAGGCTTTTCTTTTCTTCATTATTCGACCAATGCCTTCGGAGAAAAGATGCACTCAAGATCTGAGCTCATGAACAGAAAGAGAAAGAGAGGGAGAGGAGAGAAAGAGAGAGAGAGAGAGAGAGAGAGAGGGAGAAAAAGGGGGAGGGAGAAAGAGAATAGTAGCAGTAGGCGAAGAAAGCACACAGACGTTCCTTCCATTTTCACGCAGATTTGCTCAAAGCGAGTCAACGAGAATCCTTGCGAAACCCAGAGGAAGCTCCGAGCTCTGGGAAGCTTCAAGAACTGACAAGCAGAAATCAGTAAGGAAAAGACAAAAAAGTATGAAAAAGAGAGAAAGAAAGTTAAAAACGGATTAAGGAACGAAATTCGATAAAAGAAAAATTGACAACTGAAAAATAAAGAAGGAAAGAAAGACAAACAAATAAGAAAATAAAAAAGCAGACGATTGAAGAAAAGCAAGAGCAAGAAAGAAATAAGAGAGATCGCAAAAGGCGCCATCTTCGCGAGTAGATGAGTCGCACGTACGTTTACCTAGCCTCAATCCGAGGATAGCGCGGGATCTTCGTGCTGTCGGCTTTTTCCTTTTCCTCTACACTTTGAATACAGCCGAGGACTACGACGGAGACGTTATCGCGCGCCTCGCTACGTGACCCGAGCTACATACTGGCATTTTCCCGAAGGCAGCGGATTCGACGCATCGAGCGAGGAGAGCAGCCCCCCAGAACGAGGCTCAACGCTGCGAAGAATGGGATGCTCGAGTCCGGCGCCCCAGGCGAAAGTGAGCAGGCGTACGAGAGCGTCGAGGTACAAATACGCTGAATCTTTTATTGCGTTTTGCATTTGCTAAGAAAGGGGCTTATTCAAAATTTTTTCT
>JAPYZB010000271.1:0-38945 GCA_030522745.1 Eupelmus kiefferi | reverse complement strand
TCCGAAAGATAAAAGTTCCTAAAATCAAGATACATAGGGGTAAAAATCCCGAAAATCGATACTTGTAAGGATAAAAGTCCCGAAAATCGAAAAAATTTTTGGATTTTTAATCTACACCCATTACAACTGTGGTTAAGGATACACTCTCAAAAATGAAATTATTCTAACTTTTTTGTAATTTTGGGATTGAGTTCCTTTTAATAATCTCTACAAAAGTTATAAATGACTTAATAAGGCAAACTATGTGAATAAACGAGTAATTTAAGCTTAAAGTTTATCGTTTTAACATAGGATTCGTATGCTCAGTCCTATATTGAGAGACATTACGTTATATTGCAAATTAAGTTCTTTCAAAATGATTTTAAAAACTAGCATATGATGTAAAATAGCAATACGAATAATGGGGAAAAAGTTTGATATGGTAAGCGGTGCTTTTTTTTTGAGATAGAACAATCCAAATTTTTAATCACATGCTATCGTTGTACCTATAGGCGCACAGAGATTCTCAACGTTGAGACTTTTATGAATATTTAGCACTCTAGACACTCTATTGATATTCTAATCTTTAAAATTAAGATATGAGAGTTCTCGCATAAGATAATACTGTACAACATCTTAAAACAAAAAAGCTTTTTGAAATAGTTAATTATATGATATTAAGAAAGTTCTCTCGGCTTATATGTGCTCATCTAGGGTTTAAATTAAAAAATTATGTTTTTTACGAACTAATTTTTGTACAATATTTTTATTGAAGATTCATAATTAAAATATTTTTGAAATTAATATGTATATAATTAAATGATTTATGAAAATATGTACTTTATTTGTTTTATATTGGTATTTTAACATATTTTTTAATTCTTTCAATATTTTGTATATGTAGCATAATATTACAAAATGTTTTATTATTTTATCGTAAAAAATGTATGAAAATCCGATTAATTTCTGTATTGAACTGTTAATATCAAGATATTCCACTGTGTTAAATGAACATCGCAAAAAGGTCATCCGTAATAATAAAACTCGTTAGAATCTACTAATATCATCAAATAAATCCCGGATGAGTACACATTACACGCTCTCACATATAAATCTTGAAGCGCGGCAAAAAGCGTAGCGCCAGATAAAGACGAGGCAACTGTTAATAATGGCGCGTTTCTTGCGGCTTCCGGCGTCAGTGCGCTGAAAGAGAAGGTAAACACGCAGAGAGAGAGAGAGAGAGAGAGAGAGAGAAAGGGAGCCAAGCTTAAAAAGTTCTCGACGCGAGCGCGCGCGTCGGCTAACCTCGAGCCTGGAGAGGAAAACAGTCGAGTGTCCGACGCTGCTAAACTGAAGAGAAAAACAGAAAAAAAGAGGGAAGAGACGAAGGGCGGTGATAAGAGAGTAGAAGAATTTTGTGAATTCCCGATTGCTTCTCTCGCGCGGCGGCGCGCGTGACTTGAAGACTCGCGAATTATGTGGGAAATTCGAGTTTGTTATCGTTGATTTATATCTGGAAAGCGAAGCTTAAAGTCTGTTGAAAGAGGGAGCAAAAAATTATCGAACAGATAGTTTGGCGCGTTTCTTTTTTGTCGTTCGTGCGCGCTTAGATATATGTGTTGTCAAACGTACACTTGTGTGTATTTGAGCGGGTGTGTGTCTTAGCGTCTAGACGGAGGAAAAAGTTTAGAACTTTATCCCATAAGTTTTGTGACTTTGAGAACGTTCCTTTGTGTTCCAAAAACAGAGCGTTGTCTTACAAGAATGTTATGCTTTATGTATACAAACAGTTTTAAGTTCAATTCTACTGCACGATTCAACTGCTACCGCAGTACTTTTTCTTTGAACTTAGATTTATTTAGTTTTTTTTTTATAATTTAAGGTACTGAGTAAACACGTTGAATTTTAAGGATTAAAATATTATCGAAGTAATAATAATGAAAGTTTTTTTGGTAGTTGCGTTAGCTTCGTTAAAAAATGAAACTAATTGACCTCAAGCGATCAAAATAAATTAAAATTTAATTTATATGATGATAATTGTTTTAATAAAATAAATCACGTATTAATTTTAAAAATAATGTAATTTTTGAGAAATAAAATAAAATATGTAGCGTGCATATTTTGTAAAAAAAATAGTTTATTATTTTTAATATTTGTTTAGTATATAAAAATTATAAAATTTTTCTCCTGCCTCTATAAAAGTAGATTCATCCTTAAAATTTATAACAATAGTGCAGTAACAGTAGTTGTTGAATACATAATACCAGACACATTGCCTAATTTTATTTTTTTGGAGAGTCATTTTCTAAATCAACTTTACCATATAGTTAACTAGCCTTGCTCTTCTAAATTTAATTAATTTAAATTAAACTAATTAGTTTAATTGAAAATAATAAAAAGTAATAAAAGTGATAAAGTAAAAACACTTGGAAATCTATAGTATGAAAATTTTTAATTGAAGCATCGATTTAGCAATTTTATTGATACACATATATGGCAATAGAAAAGCTCAAAACATACTTAGTTTCTATAAATAATGCATAAAGGCTATAATTAGATATGAAGTACCCTTGTAAAAGAAGCATCGATCGATGGTGGATAATCTCAAAAAGTCCATTAAGGCTAAAGCACATCGTCCTAAGAGGGCGAGAGAAAGAGAGAGAGAGAGAGAGAGAGAGAGAGAGAGAGAGAGAGAGAGAAAGAGAGAGAGAGAGAGAGTGAGAGAGAGTGAGAGAGAGATAACAAAGCCTCTTTTCTGTGTGCTCCCATGCGCAAGGTGGAGGCCAAGAGAAGAGTCGATGTCTTTAAAGGCAGCTTTTAATCAAATTATTGACTCCCGACACTGCTTTGTCGCCCGCGATACTTTGCCTGATAGTCCAAAATGTTGTGCTTTAATGGAAGATTCTATATATAAAAAGCTCTCAGTTTACAATGATACCAAATCCATTTTTAAAAATCACTTTTTTTAAAGAAATTCCTATTTATAAAAAATTATATTTATTTAGAACTAAATATCAGGTATAGAAAATAATTTTTTCTAAAACGTATGATATAGATAATACTTGTCTATTTGTACGAATTTTGGTCGAATTGTGAGAAAGGAAACTTGATAATCTGTGTAATTACAATTGATCGAACGAAATCGGTATTCGTTTTCATAAAATATTGAGCTAAAATAAATTGCATTTCGAGTTCTATTATAAAAATTACTGTACGTATAAGTATAGCATATGCTGTATCCATTGCGGACAAGTAAAATGGATTTTTGTCATTTTCTGTATCACATTCGACGAGTTGAAGCCATTTAAATTTAATTGCTTTTGAAGGACTTTTTATTTACTGCATTTTAATCTGTCGGGTCATCACGGTTTCAATCATATTCGAGATTAAAAGTGCTCTGTTCGTATTTACTTTTTGTAATCCGACTTCGAACTTAATGGCTCGAGCTTTTCAACTGCATTTAAGCGCAAAAGATGCACAGAGATAATTAAATTTAATCTAGCCTGAACACATTTTCAACACAATTAATTTCAGTCAGGCGTAGCATGAGATTTACTACTAGTATTAAATTTTCGGCGGCTATTATCCACCTAGTTTACAAATTCTCCTACGAAATTTCGAAACAGTAACAAATAAAAGCTGATACTATATTGCTTAAGGAATAATCATATTCTAATCAAATTCCCGGTACAAAATCTCTATGTACCGGGCCTAACCTTCCATGAGATAAGTGATCGAAATTAGAAAGACTGTTCCCTGAAAAAGCATTGCTCTGAATTATAGTATCGACGTCACTTAGCAAAAAAAAAAGAAAGTGAAAAAGGGAGAGACAAGGGGAAAAAGTGTGTGTGTACGAGAGACAGAGAGAAGGAGGAAAAGGATTTTTGGCGCTATGCACAAGAGAGCTGCTTTAATTAAAATATGGAGATTAACGGTCAGGAATATACGGCTACTCTCAGCGATTTTAAATAATCATAGATAATGTATAATTGAAGAGAGCTTCGTTATATCATGATCGTACCATCTCGTTTTCTTTCTCGTGCGGAATACTAGTTAATGTGGTGACAGAAGTGGGATAATTCCTGTCAATGTTGAGAGGCGTCAAATTCGTTTGAGTTTACCGCTTATCAAAGGCAGATAATTCCATTATTACATTTACGAGTATCCACTTGGTGTTACAATAGTTAATAAATAAGCCTAATTTACGAATGTAGATCATATGTACATAGAAAGGGCATACAAAATTATATGTGTTACATCGATGTATCTGAAATACAGTTCATTTTAAAATTAATGTATACTGGTATGAAATAAATAATGATTCTAATTATTATTATTTTTAAGCTTTAAATACATATTTTAACGTAAATCAAGAGTATTTCGAAATATAAGTTACTATTTTGTGGAGTTATATTATAACAGATTTACATCGATAATTGTCTAAGAAACTGATAGAAGTTGTAACTACTGTGATGAATCTAATTTAAAGTATGACTAAGTTATTTCTTCTAATAAAACATCAATCATTAGCTAGTAGTGAAAAACTGCAATAATGAATAAGTGCGGCTGTATCACAGTAAGACAGTACAGAAGCTCTTGGGGCTATTAGTATAGTCTTTTTTCTGTGCGAGAAACCACTCTAACACCGCTCGAGGCGATTCCTCGCACGCACACAGATATATGGGCCTTTCTTGAGGCTCTTGCTTTCTCGGAAAGCTAACGGGACTCGAGTAAAGTATGACCTAGGGCTCTGTTAACTCGAGAACTCTTGAACCCTTCCGGAAATGTTGAACTTCGAGAAACTGCGAAAAGCCAATGTCGGAGTCGTATTTAAATCAAGGTAGCATAGCACATCTCATGTATTTCAACACTTTCATTATATTTAATGTTTATCTATCACGCATAAGGATACTTGTACAATTTTCATATTCAATTTTATAGATAAATATTTATTAATACATCTTGATTTGTATATTCAAAGTCATTAATAAGAATTCCATCCATAATGTTTAAAATTTTAAATATAGCGCACCACCCTGTTCAGATAACTTTCTTGACTTCTACCACATTTCTCATACAGCTTTCTCTCGCCGAATCCTCTCGTGTCTATGTTCTCTTTCAAGTCGAAACAATGAATTTCAAATCCACTATTCGTTATTGTCGCTAAGAACAATAACACCTATGCAGCTCGCTCGCTCTCAGCAGTCATTGTCGCTCACACTCAGGATATAGAATACGATTGTGGCATAAAATTTCGCCAGCCCGAAGGATCGGGATTAATTGCTTCCTTCCCTGGCTTGGCGCAAAATTAGCCGAAGCGCGCGTTTGAATGAGCCACCGCGCTCTACATTGTCGTCCTTGGTGAGTGCATCCGATGATTAGGAGGAGTGCGTTTTTCCGCTTCATTCAACCGAAAAAGTAGAGGAGAAAGGGAGTAAGCGGAGAAAATAGCTGGTAGACGAAGGTAGGCTGATGGATAACTTTAATAGGGGGCTTCGATGGCCTAGAACGAGAAAAGTGTACAATTGTTAAAAGTGCAGTGACCGACGTCTAATCCGAAGAAAGAAAATAATTATGAAAGTTTATGTTTAGTTGAGATGGATAACGGAGAAGTTAAAAATTGTGATCTTTCAGAAACTGTTAGTTGTAACAAACAAAGCATTGAAATTCTGTGATAAAGTGAACCGAAAAGTTTATTGTTTCATTAGAAAGGAACAATAATATTTCAGTGCTACAAGGGAGTTTCTTTTTCTTTAAACATTAAACCCTGGACTTGAAAGTTCGGTACTTTTAAAAATTGAAAAAACTCTGAAAGTCATAGTAGTAAAAGTTTTTACGGCTAAAAAATTTTGAATAACTGCTCAAATCAGGTACTGCTATAACAATATAAAAGTACCATCTCAAGTAAACTTTTAACCTCTCATTCTTTCGAATGTACCTCCGGCAAAGTGAGGCAATCCCCTCATTCGAAAAACATCATCTCTCTGCAAAATTTCAACTTCTTCTCTAACAATTCTCTCTAAAAGCTTCCTTTGTGCTTAAACATTCAACTGGCAACTCTTCCTTTCGGTATTACTACGAAATTTTCCGAATTAAAAGAATAAATAAATTGCACCGATCGAGCGTGCAAAAAGGGAGCGCCGAACAGGGTACCAGCAGGAGTGCACGGATCGGAAAAGGGGAATACGTTCTCATTAGCTGGGGCGACCGCGACGCGGACCGGCTTAGCTGATTGGTCCGCCAGTCATTATCTCCATTTCACGGTCCGCGAGGTCCGTTCTGTCTGCGTGTCTCTTGTCTTCCATCGCCAAAAGCGATGCGACAACAACGCCAGACGTGCTCGATCGATCCTCGTTCCGCACTGACGAATGATATTTTTCTTCTCTGGCACTCGAGGTCCGGCCGGATTTGGGGCATGGCTGCAAAAAGCTAGGGCATCGTTGTTGCAGACGATTTGTTGATAAGTAATTCCTTCTATATCACAAACGTATACTTGATGCTTTTCTGTATTATTTAGACATCAATACAGATGTAAAAGGACCGTTTGATTGTTAAGTTTTTATAAGATTTTCGACCCTGATTCTTAAAATTAAGTTTGGTTGTGTTTTATGACATAAATCGCATTTAATAAAGAAAATATCAACATCACTTTGGGAAAATTTAAGAAGAATCAGCTTTACATATATTTTTCCTTTCAACTCTTAAATGAAATAACGTAATTTGAACGAACGACAAACCAGACTTCTAAATTTAGACACCTTGCGTCACCTTCCAAAAGATTCTTAACACCGTTCGTCACGAAAGTCACGAACCTACACCCAATTATATACGCTCTGTTAACTTTACAACACTCCAAGATAAAGCAGCCAAATAAAAAGACGTCGGTCGAACATCCATCACCCAACCAAATACCGTACAACCCTCGGCGATCTTTTACATACGCACTCCTTTAAATGTACCTGGCACAGCTTTAGCCTCTCTCGAGGGAAAGAGTGATAAAAGGGTGCCGACTGCATTCTCTTAATAGCACGGGGAATAAAGAGATCTTATATAAACGGCGCTGTAAAGTGGCGAGTGAGCTGCTATCGCGATGCTCCGCCTCGAGGTTAAGCACGAGAGCGATCTTTGATAGCGGGCTCGTGGGGCTTAAATGGACGCGATAAATAAGGCGCGACTCGAGATTGAGAATTACCGGGGCTGCAGGCGTAAAAAGGCGAGAAGCACGGGCGAAAAGGAAAAATTGATTAACCCCCTCGCTGGGCTGGGTAAACCATTGCAGCTGCGTTGGCGGTGTTCTACTGGAGCTCTGGGGTTTTTAAGGAGAAACTTGGTGCCAAGAGATTTCGAAAGTTGAAAGGGATGCTTTTTTGCTAGTCGAAGTGTTTGATAGGATCAAAGCTGTTCTTTATTGGTTTTATCTGTGTTTTGTAATTAAAATTTTCTTGTCAGTATTCCAATGATGATTTTTTAAGGTAAAATTGGAAATGTTAAAATGACAGCATTGGCAATCAAAATTTTTCATTTTTCATTTAACTGGCTTTAATGCATTTTCTATTTATTGAAATATTCAAACAACAACTTAATAAAATATAAGCAATTAAATATTAGGCGTATTACAACTGCGGCGAGTCCCAAACATGCGCAGAAATAAAAATGCAGATCAAAAACAACAATATACAAAAAAAAAAGCTAAGAGAAGAAAGAATACAGTATCTTCCCGGAGAGAGCGGGCGCATGCTGCTTTCCGACCGGAAAATACGTTTTCTCTCTTTTCATCGCTCTTTCCGCCGCTCGAACTGTCTCTTTCAGCTTTTTACGCGCATTGCCAGTTTCTCTCTCTCTCTCTCTCTCTCTCTCTCTCTCTCTCTCTCTCTCTCTCTCTCTCTCTCTCTTTTTCTTTTATTCCAGCAGTCCTGGGACGGCACTCGATTCTGTGCTAGTATAAACGCTAGCAGTGCAGTGACTTTATATATAAAAGCGGAAGATTACTACTGACGGCCCTTTGATAGCAGCGCGTATAGAGCAGAGTGACTTCTCGAAATTTCCCTTGGTGTCACGCAATATTCGCGCCATTTATGTACTTCACGTAGAAGTTATGTACGCGCGTTGCTCGAGTAATTCTTGAAGTTTAAAGTTAGGCCTACGCATCTGCAATGTTGATGTGATTGATTGCAGATAGAAATTCGATTGGCGATAAAGAGGAGTGTCAAGACAATCAATATAAAGGATCATACGAGGTTTAAGTATTTGAATACAAAGGTGAGATAATCAAATATTCATGAAACTTTTGAAGCTAATTATGAAATTGTATTCTTTAAATTAAAAGAAGTAGAATGCATTTATTGTAATAAATACTTCGTTATATTTATGATTATGTAGCGATAAACGTACGAATGTTAATTCACTTACGTTTATCGCTAGCAAGTTATGTCATACGCAAATCGATCACACACCGTTATGCAATCCAAAAAAAACGTCACGTTTGACTGACACATTCACAAACGATCCAGCGCACTCGAAACATAAATTCCGACGCATCCTTCACCCGCAAAAACCAATGCCCCGTTATTCCAATACCAAAAACTCTCCATCTGCCCATGACAAGCGCATGCCGCTTAAATCAATTAAACGTCAGCATTACGATAGAGCCCCGCGATAACGGCCAAGTTTTCGGGCTCCAGCGGAACGCGCCCAGCTAAACGGTGAACCGCAAGCAGCGGCGCAAGTGCATCTCCGCCCGAGATAGAGAGAAAACGCGCCGGGGATTTATTTTTATTGCGCCAAGGCGCCGGGAATAGCGTCGATATGCGAAAATAGTGGCTCGTGGCAAGAAAGCAGAAGGCGCATATGTGCGCTTCGCTAGCACGAGCTTGAGCTTCCGCTGGAGGTGTGCGCACACGGCGCCTGGGTAGGGGGGAGGGGGCGCATCTCGTACATCAACAACGTGATTCCCATGCATACTGCCGCCATTCTACGGCGACGACGTGCCTCTGAGCTTACACGCGTTGCGGATGCTCGAGTTGGCTGGTTTGAAAGGCCGTGCTCCTGTGGGTTGGCTCGGTCTTGGTGGCTTGTGTGATTATTGAAGGATGGTATTGCGAGTGAGCGCTTTATGCGAAGGAAGGACGATCGGTTAGAGGAGATCTGGATCATTGGATTCTTTTCTTTTTTTGTTGTGTAAGAATCGATTGTTGATTGTGATCAGGTCGTTTATTTATTACTTATTAAATTTTAAAACAGAAATTGAAGAATAAAAATAATTGAATACATGTATGCAAAGCAAACCACAGCATAACTAAAACTAATAGAAAGATAGAAAGTTTAAGAAAATTTAGTAAATACCGTATCAAATTATTTTCTCACTTATGTAATCGTTAGACAAAATTTAATCGTATAATAAATAGTTCTACAAAATGTGATATTAAAAAAAATTCAAATCTTAAATGGACTGCTAGATAAGACAAAATATAAATAAGAGGAAGAAAAAGCAAAAGGAATGATAGAGAAATAAATTATATTTTGAAATAATTTACGATAGCAATGAATAAACGTTTTTGTACATGTATCAAAAATTATACTTATGAGAAGAATACAGATTCTTGGATTAAAAATTTTGTTTTTGTCGAAGAACTTTTTTTAACTAAAGTATTTACAATATTGGGATACCAGCTAAATTAACTATCCTTGACATGAATTTCTGAAGCCGACGGTAAAGGAGGTAAATCATGTACCTGATACTGAACATGAACATTAATAGTATTTTTTAATGTAACTTCCCTAAAAATCATTAAAAATCCTGGGTAATTTCAATTATATTTCGGAATCATTGAAAATACAGAGTTGGTTAAAATAAGTAAGATGTGGGCAAAGAAATTATACATTGACATAGAAAATACCACAAAACAAAAAATATGAAACAGGCAGATTTATGAACAAACACGCAGATAGAAAATAATCTACAGAGTGATCTACAAAGAGAAAAAAAGAAGTATGTTACGACAAAAGGGGAAACAGTAGAGATTCTCCAGTGAAAGAGAAGTAGGCTTTTTATTTATGTTTTTACGCTAAAGACAATAATAGTTTTTCAGTTTTAAAACAAAAATAGAATTTTTGATATTAATATTCTATTTCCTGAACTAAAAAACGTGGTGAAATTTAAATTTATGGATTATGGATCTGCAAAAGTTAGTTTTTCAATTACTAATTTAACAAATGAACGACTTGCAATTTGTAAAGTGAATGAACAAATAGCAGAAGAATCTACATCTGTAGCAAAGAAAATTCTACTATAGAAGAATTTTAAGTGACATCCTCTGACATTGCTAAAGTTATTCTTTCTAGTAAGACCTTGAAGACAAATTCATCCTAAAAAGTTTCTTTAAACTAACACGTCAGCTAAAATTTTATGAAATGGAAATTGAAGGTATGAAGAATCATCAAAAAGTTTTAGAGGTATAATGTTAAATTAGCTTATGGCAGCTTAAAATAAACGTATTAAATTTTTTAAATTTAAGTTAAATACTAATAAATGTTTCTTTTTAATTTTCAGACTTCAATCAACTTTTGCCCCTTAATTGGAAACTTTACTTAATAATAACTTTTTAAAGAACTTCAAACACTACTACTAAAGTGCAGTCCATTTCATTAAAAAATTAATGAATGTTTTGCCCCAATACCTCACGTTCACAATCAAAATAATTAAATTTAAAGTTATACAATTACAATACATTTGACACCAAGCATATAATGCAGCGCGCACACGTAATTAAACCACTTCGAGAGCAAAACAATAACTTTAATTAACAAAATCAAGCCCAGACAATGCCAAATGCAACTTACGCGTTCCCTGCACTCCATTATGAATAAGAATTAGCAGTCCGACCTTCTAAAGCTCCATTCGCGACATCCACACACTCCCCGACTATCCACACATTCACGCATAAATACACACACAGAAGCTCGTGCGTTTATACGCAGGACGCGAGCGAAGCCGCGAGTGTAATTTATTACGCAATTATTCTGACATGTGTTGCGCTTGTGCACAACAAGCTCGCGTGTTGCTTGAATGCCTCATAAGTTCGGAACGGCCAACTTTTCGCCAGCCGCGCGTATAACACGTGCAATGACTTCCCCGTTCCCCCTTTCCCTTCAGAACCTGCATAAGTCAGAGCTTGCTTTGCGAAGGCAAGACGCAGAAAACTCGGTCGCCCCCCCCCCCTCCACCGCGAGTATAAACTTAAAATTGGCTGTTGGCCGGCTTCATCGGAGACGAGGCGCGCTTTCCGCTTTTCAAAACTGTTCGCAGAAGTCTGATAGCGCGGCCGAGGCTCAGATTACGCGCGATGACCCGTGCCCGCGGGGAACTTCCACTATAAATCGTGTGGCTCGCGCGAGGGCCGAATGTATCGGCTCGTTTCGTTTCGGACGCGGAGAGTGCAGGGATATACGTTTTCGCATGCAGTCCGAGCGAAATATATAATCGTTAATTGATTGCGAGCTTTGCAGGCTGCGCGGGGGCTGAAATGCGAGAGCCAAGAGCGGTGAGAGCGGCATTAATCATTTTACGAGAGTGGCTAATAAAAGTTTTTGGGGTCGCTCGCGAGAGCTGGAGTGATTCGTTGCTGCGGTCGCGATGATTGAGCTGTTGTAGTCGCGCCGAGAGAGGACGAGCTTTTCGAGTGGGGGTGTTCAGTACGGGGGCATTTATGAATTTCGATTTGTAGTTACTGTGGAATCTATTAAAGGAAAATTGTGCATTGAATAATCGGGGTCTTATAAATATTTAAAACTGGGGAATTTCGCGTTGATAACGACTTTTACGTGTTTTTTGGAATAAGTAAGTATATAAGTAATATTGCTATATGAGGTAGGAGCATTAAAACTTTTTTATTTAATTTGATGAATATAAGGAATGTATACTTTACTTATCTTTTGAAATAGACTCAAATAAGAAAATACTCATGCAGTGAAAACAAGAACTTTAATGCCAACAATGTCACATCAAAAGGCTATATGTAACTACTACTTGCAGGTTACGAAATTCTCACCACAAACATGTATGAAAAACTCTAAATTGTTCAGTTGAAATTTAACATCACGGGAGGAAGCAAACTCATGGCTCTTTACAGAATCAAAAGATAGGCAACTCTCAATCGAAGAAGACGTAAAAAAGCAGCGTATAGTCACAGTCACAACGACAACTTTTATACCAGCTCAAGCATCATTTCGTAAGACTTCAAAGAGCGACTCCTGTGCACTTTAACAGCAGTAGCCACGAGGCTATTGCACTTCCGGCAAAGTGAAATACAAGACTCGGGCAAAACTAAAGAAATTACAATATCAAGCTTATATTCTTCGATCCTCACTTACCCACCACCTACCTTCTTTCCCCCTCATTTTATCTTCTTCCATCCCCCAATTCCTTTGCGCATAATAACGAAAAAGAAACACTTTGTTGGATGAGATCTCCTTGGGCGAAAAGTAGGATCGAAACTTTGCGCGCTGCTTTTACGGAGTGCTTTCGTGCCGAATGAATTCGGGCGCTGAAAAGCCAGCCAAGCTCCGGCCGGCAAACGTGCAAACTTGCTGCTGTTACTCGGCCGGCAGATCGAAACTTTTATTTGTATAGGACCTTGCGCGTTGCCGCCTACCTTCTTTTGAGCTCGTTGCGCAAACTTATCGACAAAGCCGAAACGAAGGAGGCAGCGCCAAATAAATTGGCGAGGAGGTGCGAGTCGACGCGCACGATTCGTTATAGGCAAGAATAAATTTTACGCGCAATCGACGACGTCGACGATCAAAGCTGTTTATTTTACTTTCCTGCCTGAGATTTGTCGGCTATTTTGAAGGAGAGTTTACGTTACTTTAAAGTTATTTTTTATGGTGGACTTTGATTTGGTCGAGTGCGTAACTTTCACGCGGTCTTTTGTAGATAATCAGTGTAAATTCTGTATTCCAAGGGTTATTTAGAATAACGATTTACGACATGTTTCATGTTATCGGCAAATAAACTTTGATAATTTGAGATTAAAGAGGACTGTTCAAACATGCCGAAAATCATAAAGTGCAAATTTTCCATTAAATATCACTTAAGCTGTTAGTAAGTAAGAGCTTATATATAAATTAAAAATAGTTCACTTTGATATATTTTTGTATTCACTATACACCAGTATGTTTCTACCCTCGTTACAAGTTCATTCTTCTAACTCTATTAAAAAAAAAAATAACTAGTGCTTATTAATTTTCAAAACTCTACTTGTTTCGACTTACAAAGTAACCATAATTAACTACATAAAACCAGTAATATAATATATTACAACTCATGACCCCCGCATAAAAGTAATTTCTCTCAACGCACAGAGGGCGACGATTGCAGTATGACGCAGTGGTAGTATTCGCCCTCATAAAGAGCCGACGACCGCAATAAGCCGAGCCGGCAGCACATCAGGCCTGCCTCCCCCAAGCCTGGCTCGTATATACGCGCTTCCATACGAGGAGAAGAGATATTTAATTACGCGCTCGTAGCCGCGGCTCGCCGCAGACCTGGAAATGCGCGCTTGCTCGCTTTTGCACCTTTTCACGCGCAATCGAGTGCGTATATACGCTCGCGACGAAAAGTTGAGGGATATACGCGGACGAGCGCGAAGTTCGCCTTAATTTGAGTGCAAATGAGCTTTTTCGCGAAGGCATTTGAGCGCTCGCGTGACCAGAGGAGAAGTTTTGCGCTCCAGGGATTTCTGCCGCGAAGTGTTTTTATCACGCAGCGTTACGGCTAATCTTGACGATGGAATTGGCTCTTGGTTTCCGACGATTTAATATTTAGTTGATTTTCTTCAGGGCAGATGGGGAATTTTAGGAAAAATTATACGATTTTGAATGAAGTTTGCTGAAGTGCATTAGCATGCTTTTGAGGCTGAAGTAGAATCGTTTTTATTTCAACTTTGGCTTCAAAGAGATTTTGAAAGAGGCTGCACATTTACGAATGAGCGCTCTTTGTTCGCTCAAGGGCTTATTATGGAAGTCTGGGTGCCTTTAAAAATCAACTAGTTTTCGAAAGATGTAATTTACTTTGGTCTTGATTTTATCTAATTAAAATTTGAAAATACTTGGTATCAAATTAAAAATATTCAGGAAATTGTGAGATTTGCGAATACATATTATATACTTAATTTTAGGTACTTATTAAAATTTAAGATTTTCCGTTCATTTCAGCGGTAAGCAAACCTTTTTAGTCAAAATGGTGCAAAATAGAGCGAAACGTTTTGAAACCCAGGGATTTTTTTGAATTGAAGAAATTTTATTTTCACTACTTACATCTTTTTTTTCATCAAGAAATTATTTTGTGATTAGTATAGTAATATTAAAGATTTGAATTATAATTTAAAATTTTTTTCAGAAATGTATTATAATTAAAAGAATTATTTCTATTTATAAAAGAGTTGATGTTCATATTTTATTATTTATAAGCATTTATTACACTGAAAATTTTATATTAAATCGGTGTAGGATTTCAATAATTTATTCATTTAAATATTTAGTCAAATTTAAAAACCATTAAAGCTGATTTTAAAAACAAAATTGTATTGACAAGCGCAATGTATGGAAAATAAACAAAGGAGGAGGGTCAATAAAATCAGTTTTTGGCCTAATTTATTTTTGGACCAAAAAATCTGAAAAAAATCATGATAGTATCTTATAAGTATCCCAAGTCGATTCCACCCTAAACGGACCACCTTCCACCCCCCCCCCCCAGCCACCCCCTTCCCCCTACAAATATAGGAAACACCACCACCCCACCAATGGTATTTTCGAGAGATTTGACACTGTCAAACATGTATTCTGAGGTAACCTCGGGTTTACTATGATTTTCGGGGTCGCTGATTACGAATCTGCCATCCGTTGACCTCTATCGCGTCAGGCTCAAGTACATTTGAAGGTCAAATCGAAAAATAACGGTAAAAAAATAAAAATATGTGTCATATACCGTTTTTTCTCGATTTGACCTTTAAATGACCTTGAGCCTGATGCGATAGAGGTCAACGGATGGCAGATTCGTAATCAGCGACCCCGAAACCTATGACATATTTTTTTTAAATTTTTTCCAAAAATAAATTAGGCCAAAAACCGGCTTTATTGACCCTCCTCCTTTTTATAATTACATTTAAGTAGATTAAACCTCCAAGTATAAAGTAGACTTAATTATCGTTTGAAAATTAGTGAGCCTTAACAAGAAAATTTGCTTGAACAAATATAGATTCGACCAGACTCTGCTAAATTGTCTTTTAAAGAATGGCCCTGGGCAGATACGAGGCTAGTTGGTGCGTGCATCGTTAAACAATCATGAAACTCTCCTGGCTATTTCTCATTAAAAACGGAGAAAGAACAATGCCCATTTACCTTTTTCATCACCTCTCCACTATTTTATATTACGTTTTTCCTTCGTTCTTTTCTATTATTTGTTTAAGACGTGATAGTTCGATGTTCGGCTTTGTTATATTTGCAAAAAATTTCTAATTAAATTTCTATTGAAATATTTATTTTGCAGGGTTCCGAGTTTTATTTTTAATTACACATAGTAAAAAAAGTTGTGTTTAATGTAAATTAAAAGAAGAACACATAAATATTATGTTTATTTCTTAAACTTACATTGTCAAAAGTACAAATTATTCGTGTACTTAAGTTTGTGAAAATAACGTAAGAAAGTTAACATAAGTAGGTATTGTGTAAGGGCACAGTTAAAAAGTCAGAAAAATAAGAATTTAAAAATGCCAAAAGTTGTTAATCATTACTTTGAAAAGCTAAAAGTTTAGAAAACAATTTTGTTATTGGCCAAGAGTTTAGAAATTCAAAATTCGGAAAATTTTTATGATTGAAGTTATTAATTTTGAAAAAAAAATGTTCAAATGGACAAAAGTTTTGACATTTGCTTTTCTTTTCTTTTTTTACTTGATGAGCTTATCAAATATAAATCTGGTTTTCTAACTATACTCATATTCCGAATATATTTAAAACACGTGTCATGGCTTTCTTTCTCTCCTTGTTGTATATATTATTTTTCGCTACAGCGAGGCCGAAATTACCAACTTCCCGTTTGAGGTTAGGATGGAAAGTTGGCACTTCTGCCCGTTTTATTGATCAATAAAAGCTGATAATATGTATCTTAAAATCTATAACGGAAATTGATCTGAAATTTTGTAAGACTATTCTTTACCTTATAACTATCTTTTGGTTTTGAACCTATAGTTAATAACACTAAATTATTTCCAATTTTAACATGAGATAATTCATTTTAATCATTCATCGTATATGATTAGTACAATGCAATACAATATTATAATCAGTTTTTCTAGGAATCAAAAGCCTGTTAAATCAAAAACAGAAATATTTCATTTGCTATCAAAAAAGACTTATGATTTACGCGAAACAACTTTTGATGAGGTTTTTGTAGTATATTTTAATTCACAGAAATGACACAGAAAAAACTTTCCAGGTAATACTTTTAAAGCCACCTTTTAAAGGCAGATTAAAATATGTTTATTAAAACTTCCCAGGTAATACTTTTAAAACTACCTTTTAAAGGCAGATTCTAATCTGTTTATCAAACAAAAACAAAATTTTCTTTAAATTCATCAAATATACACACACTTATATATAGTAATAAAAGACATGTTTTATTCTCCACTCTCTATCCTCATGGCGTGTTTCAGGCTGTAAATAGAATAATCGTTATTTCTACCAAATCAATTTCCTAAAGAAATAATGATTAAGAAAAATAGACCAGTTCTAAAAAATGGCAAAACTTCGAATCTACTTAGAAAATGATGGTTTAGTAGAAATTACTATGTTGTTTAGTGACGGAGTGGTCATGATATGTTGAAAAATACTATTTAAAATGCGAAATTTGCTATATTACTACAGCGAGGCCGAAATTACCAACATTGTATTTGAGGTTAGGATGGGAAATTGGTGAAAAATAGTATACGCAACACGGAGGGAAAGAAGGCTACCCCATAGCACGTGTTTTAAATATTTTTCTAAATTTGTGTCTTTCTGAATATATAACTACACCCAATATTGTGTAATTTTTTACAACAACCTTATGTATTAAATTAACTGCGAGAATTAACTACAAAAAATTTGTGTAGCTGGACGAAATTTAACATAAATTTTATGTCCAATTTCGTCCAAATTTTTAACTGTGTACAAACAAATTTTAAAGCTAAAAGAGGTCTAGAGATAGTCTATGTTTAAATAGTATAGATGAAATACTTTTCCACTCATTTATTTTGTGTTTTTATGAGTATTCATTTATTTATTTATGATCGTAAGACAACTTCAATAATATAATTTTTTATACATATATATTACATGTTTTTTTAGACTTGAAACCCCCTCAACTTACAAGCCTTGAGTCACTTTGTCACGGATTTATTATACATATTTTTATTATAAAAAAGGTGGAAACGCGCTATCGTGCGGATTCGAACCCGGACCCCTCCGCGCCGAAAGCGAGTGCGCTAACCACTGAGCAACTCCCACCGATACTCGCTGAGTTTCGTATTGTCTACATATCGTGCGGCTATATGCATTTCTCCGGAGTCGTCACTTCGTTACTCGTGACATAGTTCATGTAAATTTTTATTGAAAATAGTATATTATGCACCTAGGAAGGTAAAGTATTGGCGAGTCCATATAGTACGTGTAAATTACCATCTAAACAGAAGGCGAAGTACTACTGCTTAATGACTATTTACTAACTAACAATATTTTTAAGTCAATGTAAATTGGTTAGTTAAATCTTCTGCTTTGAGTGACTAAGCTACGAAGCTCGATACTTAAGAAATAAAAAATAACTTAACAATAATAATTAAATAAATTACTTTCATAACAATAATATAAATAATCGGATAATATTTATTGAAATCATCATTAATGTATCTTAAAAAATATTACATCAATAAAATACCCTGCCTTGTAGCTCTAAATCTATTTCTTTGACGTTTGATCTTTTATTTACACTACATTAGGCTGATTTAGCAGGAGATTAGTATGCTCATTTAACATCACAGTATATAATTAACCTCAAATCCGTCTCCATGGTGTCATTTGAAAATCGTTAATATAAATTAAAAAATAATCGCAGCTGACTCATTAGCCAATCACAAAAGGCTTTAATCTGGAAACAATAAAAGCATCCCAATCTTTTATGAAGGAAAGAAATATAAACTCTTTTTCTTCAATCCTATATCGACGCTTTCATTACCTGCTCTTGGCAAGTCCAGACAAACAACCAACCTTCCTAACGAGTTATTTAGACATTGACCTTCTACCTTTCCTACGACATTCAGGCACCCGCGGTAAACGGCGCATATTTGCTGGTTTAGAGCCGACTGCGTTACGAGCTTATGCTGCAACTTCTCTCATGAGGCTCCCTCTCAATTGAACCATACACATGGTCAACTTAAATATCACAGCTGGTTGCGGTTCGACGGCCCCCCGGATAGTATACGTACACTGTTTGGATTTGCAAGAGTTCAACTCCTTATCAGGATAGTTGAGTTTTCTTTTGCGTGGCTAATAGAATGGTTAATTTCAAAGGAAACAATTTGGAGCCGGCAGATAGTATACATATGCATAATTATTGTGACTTTTATTATATAATAATATAATTTACAAATATCGAATATGTTATCTACAGTATCAGAGTATCTGATAATATTCTATTACATTTCCATTAATATTGATTCATCTCTCGTGTACTATATCATTTCAAAAGATACATTACACATTAATTTCATTTAAAGCAGTTAATAAACTTCAAGGTTATGATATTTCTACGTCGTTATTAAAAATATATTTATTCGGGCATTGGTTATTTTAATATTATTATATTATTTATTCTTAATAAATATATTCATATATTGAAATAAACTAATTAAAAAGTTAAAAAAAGAATCATTTCAAAGTTAATTATGTTTTTAATAGTTTTAATAAAATGGAGGTTTTTAAGAAAGATGGAGGTACAATAACTAAAAGATAAAGATTCAATAACTGGGTCACAATATGTTTAAAAAAATGATGATTCTCAGAATTTAAGTCTTCCAGTTATAAATTTAATCTTTTCTAAACTCCATAAACTATTTCTCCTCCTTAACATTCCTTATAGACTTTCCTTAAGGAGATGTGAAAGCGTCGAGAAAGTCTTCGGAAAATTATATGGGAACAAAAAAATTATGTTGTAAAAACAATTATATCGTGAAAAAAATTTTTTCTAAAGACTAAAGTTGTTACTAGAAGCTGACGTTGTCCGATTGTCAGAAAAGCTCCACTGATTTTGTTGAAAAAAATATCAAAATCTGTTCTTACCGGCATTACCGACATTTTAACATCAATAATTTTTATTAAAGATGTTAAGGAACTTTTTTGAAATTTGAACATTAGCTTCTAGTAAAATATACAACAATCTTAACAAAAAATTTTTCCCAACTGATCCAACTAATGTTTACAACATAAATTTTAGGTTCCCGTTCAAAATTCTGTGCAGATTTCTACCTCACCCTTTCACTTAGCCTTAATTAACAATCGACCGCCGACTCAAAATAAGGAAAGAGAAGCACCCCTAAACAATTGAAAAACCTCAACCTCAGGTTCGCCTCCTCCTCCAAAAAAATTTAGCGACCGATCTCTAATCCGCATTTCTCTCTTTGTTTGTCTCCAGTGCCGAAGGTGGAGATAGTGGACGAGCACGGCGCGACTGCCGGCGACAAGTTTTACAAAGCCGGCAGCACGATAGAGCTCAAGTGTGTGGTCAGCAAAGTGCCTCATCCCACGGGCTACGTGATGTGGATGCACGGCGCTCAAATTCTCAACTACGACACGACTCGAGGCGGCATAAGGTAAGTGGAGCCGGCAGCCTAAGCTTACCCCGCGCCCAAAGCGCCAGTTGTTCGCCCTGAAAATCGCCGACATTCGCAGAACGAAGCTCTGCAAATCGGTTGAAACTCGACAACATCGCGCGTTCAGTTTTATTAGTACTTTAATGCTATATGGAGCTATAATAATGCTGTTAGCATTGTTGATAAGTGATATTAGTGCTGATGATGATTGTTATCATTGGTATAATATTCCGATGAATGATTAAGTAGTTTTGAGAATCGTTTGATATACTAGCTTGATAATGAAAACAGGGTTAGCAATATCAGTTAAGAGAAAGATGAAATTGTAAATGTCTAGGGGTAAATGTAGTTTAAGGTACACAGAGAAATGTGAAAAATTAAAATTAAATAGTCATAATCTCGCCAAGTTTTGTTTGAAAGGTTTTTAATAACAAATTATACATAATGCATAGTCAATACATTTTATAATATAAATAATTCCAAGCTTTTTACAAAACCTGATTAACATAAACGCTTTTAATTCATGCAAGAAGAACCTAAACAAACATTTCAACCTCTAATAGACTCACTTCCGCTCTGCAAATACTATTAACAGCGTCCATTCGTGCAAATTCTCCAGCTGAACACAACCAGCTACATCCGGCTCTCGAAACTTGACTAGCCCCCGCGCTAATAAAGGGCCAAGCTCCGGGCTTGCAGCAGCTGCTCTGGACCGCTAAATAAAAAGTAATAGCACTCGCGTGCCTCTGCCAATCTATTTGTCGGGCCTCACTCCGAGCAACACGCGAAGATCCCCTCTGAAAGGGCAGAGGTAGGGGTGGGCTTCACATATGGCCGAGCAATTTCGCCGTGAAGGGTGCGGCCGATAGTTCGGGATGAGAATCCTAATTGGGCCGATAAAGAATGGAGCGCTCGCTGAATTTTGAAAGGTTTTCATTAAAGTTGCTCCGGACGCCCCCGCAGGCGCATCCCGCCGCGGGCTTACCGCGTGTGACCTAATTGGTTATATATATTGGAATTCATGAATTTAAAGTAGCTCGCCGAGCGAGCGATCGGCGAGAGGAGCTCCTCCTCTTTTTTCCGATGGACGGACGGCGCCGAAATTTTCAATCGCTTTTGATCGAGGTCGATGGAAGGGTTAGGCGCGTGTGCGCGAATTGATCGTTTCGGTGGTTTCGACGGAGAGAAGGAGGGGGGGGGGGGATTTTAACTCGCGGGCGGGATTTTGCTTGTTAGTGCGCCGTAAATGATGCCGAATAGTGGTATATAGCCGCGGCTAGAAGTGGAAGTTTAATCTTGAACTATTAAGTCAGGAATCGAAATTAGTTGGAACTATAATCAGGTTTAATAAGCCGTTAGGAGGCTTGAGTGAAAGGAATACTTTTAATGAGAAAAGTTTTATTTTTATTGTGAAAGTTCATAATGATTATTGTTCCAATATCAAATGCACGAGCAGCGTTTATAATAAAAATAATAAAAAGCTATTAAAGAAGGAATGGTTGGACAAATTCACACCTCAAGTTTATTAATTCTAGGATTAAAAATAAAGATTAGATAATGAAATGATTTGAAACAGACTTGAATTTAGACAGTAGAGTTTAAACATTAAACTCTATTTATTAAAGTTATAAACATCGTCTCTATTATTTAGAATTCTTTTTTTTTAAAATTATTAGTTAAAAAAAACATATTACTTTAATAAAAATTAGCTTATTATTTAGCGTAGAAATAAATGTTATTGAACAATAATTCATTATTTGAAAGGTTTATTATTTTTATCTTAAATTTGATAATCAGAATACAGAATCCAAAAACTTTTTATAGAATCACTTTAAGCTGTAAAAAATATTTTTTAAATAAATAATAAGAGTTAATATTTCAGAATTATCAATATTCAGAATCAGAATATTAAATTCAGAATAGAACTAAACTCACATTTACAAATCGCTCTGTATATTTTCTTTCATTCCCTCCGCTTCAATCGACCGAGCGCATTTAAATCATTCATTCCCAAAAAATGTTCCCGGCTCTACCCAATCGCTCGCAAATACGTTCAACTCGTGCAAAGACTCGTAGCGTTATCTACTCAGATCTAGCTCCTGTTAAGTACGCGCTTGCGCTTGCTCTTCGAGTGGATTAAATCGACTTCTTTTGAATGACCCACTTCGCTGCTGATGGAGCAGCGCGGAGCTGGAGCGCAAAAGCATTCAACCGTACAACGTAAACGCGAGCGCGCGCGCGCGCGACTTTTTCCTGTGACGAGACGTCCGCTGCAGAGCTCAATTAGTGCAGTCATTGTTTACGTCGGCGCTCGGGCATAGAATGGCATTGTGACGCGGACCGATGCGTGTACGAACATACGTACACACGTCGGCCTTTGCGCGCCGAGTTGCCCCTCTGTTTTTTCTTCCCTCGCTTTATCTCGCAGCTTTATATAAACGGAGCCGTCGATTTTATATTCATGAGCGTGTGCTTTCGGCGCCAAATTAAATACGCGACGAATAATAATGACGATAATAATAGTCGGAATAATCGCAATAATTTGCGCGAGAGAATTTTCGTGCGTGGATGAAAGCCCTATAGACGAACGCCGACGCGGCTCTTCATTAGCATATTCATATTATTATTTCAAGCAAAGTATTTTCTGACCGTGTTTTTGTTTGACGAGTCGCTATTAAGTGCTCTTCGATAATATTTTCAATCATTTTAGATTCGCCTGTTAGTATTATTTTAATAATCGTTTATTCTGCTTTTGCAATTTAAGATTCAAAGGCATCAGTAGATTTAATTATTTTAATTCTCCACCTTGCCTGACAAAACATTGGTTTGCACTACTTATTCTTGAAAATTAGCCTACAAACACTTAATTCAGGCGAGACATAAACTATTTCATCTTTATACTTTCCCGTCCTATACCTATCCCAAAAGCGACAACGACATCGACCAAATTCTCCCAGCGTTTTACTCCTCTTCGTTCCACGTACACGCGCGCAGGACCAGCAAGCTCGGTCAAGAAGATTGGAGAGCAAGCATAGGAAAGGGGTACGGCAGGAGTGGGGGGAGGGGGGGTTGAAGGCAAACTAGATCGACGAAGTTAGTTAGCTGTATAACGTTATTAGAGGCCTCGGAGAGTACACTGCATTACGCCCTCCTCTCTTTCGCGCGCCGGCTTCGCTCCCGCTCTCTGTCTGTCGCCTTAGGCCTGGCAGCGATGCAACTTGGTCAAGTTGCTGAGCGCAGGCGCGCGCGCGCGCACCGCCGAGACGGAGTTTGCAAGAGAAACATAGAGCGTCGAAGGATAGTTGTAGGCGGGAGCAAATAGAGAGAAAGATGGGAGGAATATTAGGAGAGTATTAGATTTTCTTTCTGGTTCGCTTGATGTTCAAGGATGCTCGAGGAGCCCGGCAAATTTGCCTTTGATTTCCATTAGCTTTACGGAGAGTGTAAAGGGTTATAGTATTAGTAATTTTCATTGATGAGGTTCGATCGGTAAGGATATTTGTAACTTGGTTCAACAAATAGAATTACGTGTAAATAGAAATTATTCACTTTAATTTGTGATTTTTCATCGTCTTATATACATTTTATCGCTTTATATTAATAATTTAAAAAAAATGTAGCTCATTGTTCTTTTATCGATGCGTATCCATGTAGAAATCATGTAAATATTTACTTTCCCTGGCGTCAACTATGGCTCGGTTATATTTCATTTTATTTTCATCATTCCTGTCAATTTTGAGCGATATAGCTGATATAAATGAAAGAGAGAAAGTATAAATCCGGAAGACATAAAAGTGTAAAAAAAATATTAAACTAGAGAGAGATTTCAGGGCTGCGGGCTCTAAACTTTTAACGACACAAACATAAGTCATTCTGTTGTCGATGCTTTCTCTGGACTGAAAGAGCGCGCGCGCGACAGAGAGAGAGAGACAGAGAGAGGGAGGGAAAGAGAGCGTTATTTTGAAAAAAAAAGTAACGATGCGATATAAAACAGTCGGATGCGTCGCACGTTCCCGTGACGTTTTTGGGTTTGCTGCTACTGCTCACGTACAGGAAAATTTGAAGCTGCTCATAAATTGTTTCGCTCGCACCCCTCCGTCGAGTACAGGCTGCGAGGCGGAAAGAACGCCGGGACGTCGAACTCGCGTGTAACCGTAAAATTGTGGGTAACTATTTTTTTCATACGGATAAAAGTGTTATCTCGCACAAGTTCGCGTTCCCGTAGCTTTATATCGCTTCGGTTAAAAAAAAGATTTTGCGAACCTTAGAGCGGTTATTTCAGGATTTAATTGACTTATTGAGTGCCGTTGAAATGTTTGCGGTGCGTTTGTGGAATTGCGAATGAGGAGGTTTTAAAATTTGCTTTATCAGGAATTTATACGCGTTAAAAAGAATTTTGCAGTTCTTGAAATATGTTTGTGACCGTTAAAAGTGTCAAATCAATTTTTCAACAACTTTAGAAAGAATGTTTTTTGTTAAAACTTGAAGGATTTTACTTTGATATTTTATTGGAATTGTCATTCGAAACATCCATTTTTGTATTCCGTTTATCGTTCTCAGAATAAACTTTGATTTTAAAATTCCATCAATATAATATAGCTTTTAAAATCTTTTAAATATTTTACATTATTTACTGAATTAAACATTATTTGACTTGCAAATGAATAAAAAATATTGCATTATGAATAAAAAATATTTTTATATATCAAAATTAGAAAGATTTAAACTTAATGATATTCGAACTTCATCAGACATTCAATGATCAAGTATTTATTACTGATCGTTCAATACATAACTGTACGATTGATCGGAAAAAGTACTCAAAGGTTACTTCTTTTGAATCGCTTAGAACTTCAAGCGATCACTTTGCGCTTATAAAACTTTCAACGGCATGCAAAATTTCGCTTACATTTCTTTTCATTAACGGGAATTACAAAAAAGCCAATTAAAAGCGTATCCCTTTACCTCTTTTTACTTCAATCCTTAATTACGGCTATAGCAGTAGATATGATCCCAATTAGCGAAATCACAAGGAAGTTGCCCCCGAGACGCTCAAGTTGATAGACGCTTCTGCAATCTCGCGCCTTTGAACCTCAGAGTGCGCGCCCAAGGAAGTTCCCCGAAGTGCCGTCGCAAACAGACGATATTTGGTAATCTTATAAGGGATTCCGAGCTGTGAGAGCTCTTGGGATAGTAAATTGATTTCTTAAATGAGATCTTAAAACGTTTAGCCTTAATATTTCATGTCTGGCTTTTATTGGATTATATGGCGCGCGTTAATTCGTGAAATTTACAAGACTTGTCTAATTGGCAATTTTATTTACTTAAAGAAAACGATAAAATTTTTATTAAAATTTTTAATTTTCAATTCAAAACTGTAGTTTACTTTTTAGTTAAAATTTTCAACTAAAATTCGTGCTATAATAAAGCTTACAAAGTTTAAACACAACTGACCTAATTTTTAATACAATTATAGGTCACGAAAATATACTGTCTTATCTACTTTTCGCCTTACCAATCCTGAACGGGACAATTTACTGAAAGTTAATATCAAAGTTTATATCAATGAACGACTGATGGTAAATTGTTTCAGAGTTTCGTAAAGTAGGTTGCATCAGTTTGGCCTTGTTCAAATGTAGGGATTCTAATTAGATCGATTTAAAGTTACTAAGCATCTGAAGGCTATTTCAAATATTCATGTACGATAAACATTCATTTTACTTACTTCCATACTGTATATCCAGAGGTATTATATATCGCTAAACGTTCGATTAGTGCATTTTTTCCATTAGCTAACTTTGCATTTTTAATATTTAATTTAATTTACCAATATAATTATTGCTATTAGTACTTGATTATCCTAGCCGTTCATAATTCTAATAAATCGCCGCAGTAATCTTACCTTTCGTCTGTACGTATCCGAATTTTGATTCTAAAGTACCATCCATTCCCATCACCTCGTTTTGAACAGCTCCTTTATACTAAAGGTGCGCATATCTTTCATGAGCAGAATAGACGTAGTTGTTTTCAAAGGAGCTTATAATGGCATTCCCTAAGGAAATCCCCTGTCTGTCTGACCCAAGTCCGTCAGCGGGTACGCCGTATTCCCTTGGAAGTCTGGCTCGGCGTGTCATCGTCGCTAAGAGCTCGCCTAAGTATCATATTGAATTTGTCTTCTTAGGAACCCAGCGCATACGATAATTCTCTCTGACATCAAAGAATAATTTATTATTAAGGTATAAGTTAAGAGAAGCTTCTTATCATTAATATGCAATCTTTAATTTTTTTTTTTTTTTTTTTTTTTTTTTTCAAATTTTTAATGAGATATTGGACTTGGGCAAAGACAAATAGTCTACGAAACTGTAACGGAAGCTTATTAAACTCTGCTATCGAGTTCTTATTTGTGTCTTCTTAAATTTTATTTACAATAAAATTATATTTTTAAAAATCACACAAATGGAAAATGCATTTCGCTTTTATAAAAAAAAATCAAAACAAATATCAAGTTAACGAATTTCATTATTGATTGCGTAAATAACATTTTAGTTTTTTTATAAATTCATTTTGGTTATGTATAAATATATGAGAAAAAAACTATAAGTGCAGCACACGCAATTGCCCATTTTAATGCTCGTTTGTAAATAACTACGAAATTCTCTGCCGCGTCAAGTGATAAGCTCCTCCAACACGTATTGTTAATAGGCATTTCCACGCAATAGATATTGCAGTCCAAACTCTATTAACATTTACGTCTACTAATAAATATCGACATAGAACTCGCCTTGCAACAACTTTCGAAAACTTTCAAATTTTATGACAAAACATCATGCATCAGAATAATCATTTCTTTCACGGAAAATTTTGGATTTTTTCGCCAGAAAACGGAAACATAACTTGCTGCTAGCAATTTGGAGAATATAAAATAAAGATTACATTCATCATTTTAAACTTTTATGGATGATTACGGATGGCAACACCTCGCGAGATGTCATATATGTTAGAATCATAATCGCTTGTTTAACCATAGCGAAAAAGAAGTGCGTATTCCAATACGAGTTATTATGATATACTCAAAAGTTATCTATTTGCAATTTTACAATACTGCTTTAATACGAAGATAAACCAATCTTTTAATAATAGTGTACTAATTAGGGCACAATTACTATTAAGGTTATATCATTATTGCAACAGTATTGTAACAATATTATGCCAATATTGCGTCAATATTGCGTCAATATTATCACAATATTGCATCAATATTGTGACAATATAGCATCAATATTGTATCAATATTGTATCAATATTGTGATATTGTCTTAGCAGTAATGAATATTGTGACAATATTTTGTAATATTATGACAATATTGTGTTAATATTGTGACAATATTGTGTGAATATTGCAACAATTTCGTAGCAGTAATGAATATTGTAACAATATTGCGTCAATATTGTGACAATATTTTTTTAATACTGTGACAATATTTTGTTAATTTGTGACAATATTTTGTTAATTTGTGACAATATTTTGTTAATTTGTGACAATATTTTGTTAATATTGTGATAATTTGATAATATTGTGACAATATTGTGACAATATTGTACCAATATTGCACCAATATTGCAACAATGTCGTAGCAGTAATGAAAACTGCGATAATATTGTGGGAATTTTGTGGCAATATTGTAACAATGCTGTAGCAATATTGTGTCAATATTTTAGTAAGATTGTAACAATATTGGGCCAAGTAGTTGTAGTTATATTATTGCAATATCGTGTTTATATTTTAAATCTTACTCTTTTCTAGATAATTTACATTGCTTTTCTCTACTTACCAACAATTGAGTTATACTTACATAAAAAGAACTTTTCCATCAAATTTTTCTAGTACGTTCAATATGGCATTTACTTTTAAGTATGATCATGTTTTAAATTTGATTATTGTTCCACACACAAAAATTACAATTTTTCATATTTTTTTTATTTTTTCAGAAAGAAAAATGAACATTTTCGAAATTTGGTTTTTGTTTCACAAATAAAAATTACAATCATTTCATATTTATTTTTGTTTTACAAAACAAATATGATCACGTTTTAATTTTGGTTTTTGTTTCTTAAAACGAAAATTATGAAAATTTTACTTTGTTTTATGTTAGGAAACGAAAGTGACAACATTCAAACTTAACTTTTTGATTCATGAAACAAAATAACAGTAGATTCACATTTGTTTTTACAAAACTTAAGTACATATTAAAACTTTATTTTGTTTATAATAGGAGATTTATTATGTATATTACAAAGAACTTATTTTCTTTATAAATCAGTCTCAATAAATTTTAGTTTGTATTAATTCTATAAAAACAAAATTTAAAATAACTTATTTTAGATTTTCAAAAAAAAAAAGTAAATGTGTTATATTAATTCAATCAAAATTCTATAATTTTGTTACTCTTATCTTCGTTTAAAAAAAAAAATATTAAAAATTTGTATAAAGGTTATTTTTGATAGCTTTAAACTTGACTTAATCTTTAAATTGTGTACATTTTCAAAATCCAAACAAAACTTAGTGGATATTTTTTATTTTGTTCTATTCCGTATGTGTCCCTGCTTATTTACATAGCTAGATCTTAACATGTCAATACACTAACTATTAGCATTCATCGGCAGTAATTGATTTTAATACAAAAATAATTTAAAACAAATTCATTCCCATCTATATACTTAACCTAAAGTAATATTTATCCAAATGCCAATAACCTAACCCTCGATTCTTTTCATTTTCTAAAACAATGGCTCATTTGCCGTGACCGCAATTCAAAGTACGCACCGAGGACTCCACTCCAAACGCTACCCCATAGAAATGCAAAGCTTGCGCTTGCCGGCAGTTCGCGGAAATACACAGAGTCCGTTCGGACAATCACGTTCGTAGCCAGACATAATATTTATCTCTCCGGCGGAGCGTCTAATTCTATACACACACATTTGCGTATCCATCTCTAATACGCCCCACTACTAGCAGCCGCGAGCGCGCACGAAATTTCGTGGCTGAGCGCGTTATCGTTTCCGCGGCCGCTAGAATAATGGAAGTGAAATGTCTTTCACTTCCTACGTAAACAGGCTCTGGTGTTTCGCGTGCATTGCGACTTCCTAGCTTTTATTCGACTTTCGCTAAAATTTGATGAAATATTTGTTCTTCAATGTACTGCTTTTACACCCTGATCTCTATAGTATATAGTTTGTATGGACAGACGAACCTTTCAATAACTAATGCCACAATTTTCGACAAAATTAATCAATTTTCGTAGTATGCGGTTCACGAGAAATAATCTCTTTAAAGCGCATCCCTGCAAAAACACGATAACGCGCGCACTTCCGAAAATCCCATTGTTTCGCTGTTTTCACCAACGTGCCAACATTTAACCATCCCAGCGCCATTGAACCTTTGAACTCATCCACCATATTTGCTTCATAATCAATGACGCCGCCATTCAGTCGACAAAAATCCAGATATCAAACGTCTTTTCGAGCGCGCAAATTTCACCGCCTTCCATTGTGCATCGCTCCATAATGCAATTGTTGTGGGTCATTAAAAGCCGCGGAAAAGTGAGCCGCTGCCATCTACATTGAAACTTCGTCAGCGACAACGACAGCTTGACGCGCGTCGCGCACGCGCCAGTGAACATCGCGCTGCAGCGAGTAATACATTCGCGATGGCTGAAAACGCGATGGTCGCACTGTGTATGGAGTTCGATGGCTGCTGTCTCTCACCGCACTGTGTCGATGATTTTCAGCGTGCCGCTTCGATGCTCTTTATCTCTCGGTGTCTGGGCTTGCTTTTTTGTTTCTTTCTCTGCTCGGCGAGGCGTAGCTTGCTGGTGACAGCTGGAAATGCAAGATGATTTTCGATAAGCGGACCCGTATTTATTTTATAGATAGTATTACTTGAATGCGAAATGAAAGGATCATTATAAGCAATTTATCAGTATAAAAGGAGAAATAGATTCTTTGGTCTGTAGTTTATCATGCTTGCCATCTTTGTGGGTAGTAAATGGCTTTATTGGTTTCGGTCGAGCACGTCATATTTTTCCACTATCGAATTTTGTTCCTTCTCTAAAAACGCTTTTTCAAAAAGTAATTTATCTAGCTTCCGATATTGAAAGTGGAGTAGCTCAACCAAATGATAAAATTTTTACATTTCCGCAATTTCCACATTCGTTTGATTACAAAAGTTAAAAAAAAAGAAAAATAGAGAAAAACATAACAAAAATTCAAATCCACGTTCTAAATTTCTCCATATAATAACCTTAAGACGCCTAGAAGCCACCAACAGCTGCGAAGCGCACGCCAGAGCCAGGTCCCCGCCAAAGGTAAAATATAGTCGTCGAAAAAAGCGGGAGTGCGCGACAAAGAAAAAGAGTTGCGCTCGCGGTAGGTAGGCGGGAAAGTCTCTGTCGCGCGGAAAATCAATTGCGAATTCGGCGGCACGCCGCTGCAAAACGTGACGAAAACAAAGCTATTAATCCGATATTGTTTTATCGGGCCATCGGCGCGCCAGTGGTAAATATTTCATGGGGGATCGACTTGTGTGTATATGTGTGAACGCGTGGTCACGGCCGATCGACGCTGAAGAATGCCTACCCTAACCCCTCCCCCCTTCCTCCTGTACCTAGCTGTATCGTCGATAAGGCTTTCTGGCCTATAGCTTTCCGCATGCTGAAGCTTTATCCGAGACTTCAAAATTCGCGCGTGAGCTGGTAATGGTATACCAGGTGGTAATGGTATACGGGCCTTTTATGGAAGCATCGGCTGTGTAGTTTCGATCGCCAATTCCCCTCGCGCGGTATTCAACCTTTAACGTTTTCGATTTCAATGGGCTCGCTCTATAGTTTTCCTTTTTTTTTATCCGAAACTTTGGATTTGTCGGATTTTGCTCTCTTTTTTTTGCTGTGCGCGATGGTATTTTTCGATAGAGTTTTTTGGTTGGAAGAGAATTGTCTGGCTTTGAACGGATCGGTTGGTTGACACAGATTAGTTTTGAGGGATTTGAGCCGACTAGTACAGATAATGCCTGTACATGGGTTTTTATTCAATTTGATTTTTATTTGGTTTTAATATGATTGCTTTATTAGGCAGGTTACGTTTATACTTCTGATTTAGACAATTGATTTTACAATGAAAACAATCTTTACTATAATTTATTTTTGTTCTCTATTCTAAAAAATGATTTAAATGTAAAAAGAAAGAAAATTTCAAAAACTACATTTCAGAAGCTCGGTATACTCGCTATTTTGATTTCGAAACGAAAGAAACGGACCACGGCCCTCGAAGTTAGGTACACACAAGCATGCGGCCACGAATACGGATTCCCGAAGCCCATATCCACGAAGATACATCCGGCTGAGTTCGAATCCTTGCCGTTATGTATTTTGCGGGCAGGTCGATACATACCCACATACTGCCAGACCCTGAATGAGCCAATATAGCTCTTCGTCTGCGGAGAATTTGTGCAAGGCTTCTTATTTCGCAAAAATTGATGAAACTAAGATAATTTTCTTTTTAGTAAGGAGTACGTATTTGACCTAATTGCGCAGATTTTGTCTTTGGAATGTTCTATTATAGTTTTATTGACACACGCATGACTGAAGGAATATTTTACGTAATGTGTTTATTTATAAAATTACACAATTATACATTGTTTACTAATAATTATTCTAATAATACATTACAAATAGATATGCGATTAATTACAATAATTACTAGTATTATATCATTCAATTTTGAAAAGTAAACCGCACAACAAACATTTCATACATTTTTTATTTATATTTACTAAATTTTAAATTGAATGTCAGTAATTTACAGTTTATGCTTTTTTATAAATTATTATTTTCATTGAATTAGCTTATTTACTAGTTCTTGCATTATTGCTTTTCGTAGAATTATTGACATGATTTCTATTTGTATTTGATATTAAACATTGCATAATGAAATTCTGTATTATGTATTGTTTTGATGTTTATTTATTGGCTTCATCTAGATATTTGTAAATTCTTCTTTTAAATTTCGTTACAAAAACATTTTGTTAAGATATTTGATAGCGATACACTGTAATTTTTTAGATATTCCGTTTGCAAATAATTCGTAAATTGTTCATCAAACATTTTGTAAACTTTAATCAACTACTGAATAATTATTTCAATCTAAAGTTTGTTAGCAATACTTTTTATTTATTTTTCTTTGCTCATCTACCCAATTACATCATATTACCTCTTATCAATATTTATTTAACTAAAATGTTTTTTTAATTATCACTTTAATTAAACCTCATTTTATTGTTCATTAACTCAAATGTAGAAATCAAACCAATCCATATTTTTTCGTATTGTACAAGCATTGCAATAATACTCCCAATTTAGTAAATCCATTGTTACATTCGACTCTCCACCAGCGTCGATAAACCTACTATGTACTTTATGCATGGTAAAACATTTCCATTCACTTACAAACGTCACAATCTTGCCCTTATCGCTTCGCAGAAGGCAAACGCAGCGTTCCGAGAACCTTTTACTACTTACACTTACCGCGGTATTCTTACTTATGTACCCTATAACCCTTGTGTACAGTAGGCAGGGGGGAAAGAGTGGGGCGGGGAAAAAGGGTTGTTCGACCCAGTTCAACGGGGCGAAATGGCCAGTAAAGTGAAAAACGCCGATGCCGTTTCACCTTGGGGAGCAAGAATCTCTCGCATTTTTCTCCTTCCCACCTCCTCTTCCTATCGAGTACGAGTCCGTCAAGAACTTATATACGCAGCCCGCCGCCAAAGTTTTTCCCTCAAATCATTCCGAAGGGCGTTTGGCCGCGCGATAAGTTTTATCTGAGCCCGAATTGTCCGTCGGCGAATCATCGTAAATCGTCGCTAAACCGTTCGTTGACCGGCCAAGGGGGTGGAATAAACAGCACGCGCTTGAGTCTCTGGAGTTTGCGCGGTGTTCGGAAAGTGCCAAGATGTTTTGTATGATGGATTGATTGGCGGGGTACTTAAGTAATTTGAATTTATTGAAGGAAAGTTGGAAGTAAAAGTGTAATTGATGTACAGTAGTTAAGCTGTTTATGTGGTCAGCCTAACGTTAAGTATGTTTTAATATTTTTTTGCAGAGGTTTGATTGACTTGTTTTTTTTTTTTTTTTTGGGGGGTGTAAAGATTGATTCATTTATAAGCACTCTACATGGGCGGTATTGCGATATTGTGTAAACATTGACTTTATTTGAATTGTAATTATAGATACTTGGCTGCACAATTGCAGCTCTCTAATTATTTCTATGTTTGCATTCGCGTATCGTCGAATAATATTAAGTTATAAATAGCAACTGATTTTATTTAAAATCTAGTTCAATAAAAAATTATCAATAAATTCATATCAATTTTATTTAAGTAAAATTGTTAAAACTAATGCAAATTGGAAACAAAATTATTATATATTCAATTAACAAAAACTACTCTCAAATTTATTTTATCATGTAATCGCTAAATTGCAAATCATAGGTATCGCAGCAAGTACGAAATATACAGTTATAATGTAATACCTCGCGTGCTCAATCGCTTACACGCAGGAATATTAGATTTCTCGTTTACACCCTTTCGTTTCAGCGATCCTTAATGAGCTGTGGCTGCTCGGTGAGCCGCTTATTTCCCATAGCTCTATTACACGCAGCTCCGATACCCGCGCCAGTAGCTGTGCGATCGTTACTCGATATACGTGCAAAATTACGTGTATGCGTACACACGGAGAGTGTGAACAGCGAAATCGTTAAACTTGATAATTTTATACCGGTTAATGATTATCTTTAAAATTATTTTTTGGAGAGGGATTATGTTTTGTTATTATAGTATAATTATTTTGAAATTACTACTTAGGTAAGTAGTACATGACTTTTATCCATCTGCAGCCTGTTTGGCCAAGCAAGTGATACGGACTGACGACTGGACCTTTGAAGGTTGCTGAGGTAGCATCATTGATTTAATTTTTGTGAAAAATAGTATTGAATATATTTCATTTTCTTATAATCTAATATAGTTAATAGAAACGAGATGAATATATCAACTTTGCTGTTATTTAAAGAATTTAATATTTTTTTTTAAATATTACCTTCTTGTAATATATTAGTTTGTTAGTTCTGTTATTACTCATATTACTCTTATGTTACATGTAATAAATGGAGGTTGGATAAAATAATCTAATTGAGTGAGGGCTTATTATAAAATGAGTAAGCTATTACCTAAAATTATATAACTCCTTAATTACAATATTTAGTTGGAATTATTATAAACTTATATGATGAAAAGACTTCCACGGCTGTTCAAAAATATTTTGGACACGAAAACTTTTTGGCAACGAGCCACTGCAATTAGCTGAATTTTAGTGCTTACCCTCAAAGTATATTTTGCTGAATTTGTTCAACTTGGAATCAACTCGACCTTTTTCATTGTACATGTGTTAGAGCAGTAAACTTTATCAACTGTCACAAAAGTTATGAAAATATTTAAAAAATTGAAAGTAAAAAATTGCGTAAAATATTAATTAATCCATGACGTTCCTCCTTTGTTTGCTGAGCTAATATGCTTGCACGAAGGCTAAACATGTGTTACTGTGTACAGAAGGCGGAGTCGGCATCGCTTGTTTGCGAGAACGTGACGATACTCCTTAATTTTCGGGACTGCGTGCCTTACGTGAAAGTAAACACTGTAATCAAAACTTTTCTTACGAAATTTCACAGCTTAATTAATATAAGACTATTAATCAATCAATTGTATAATTATTTCTACTGTATCAAAGTGAAGAATGTAACTTAATAAATCCATAACTTCAAAAAAATATTTAAGAAAGGAATACGTATCTATTTGTACAAGTTAAATAACGGTGATTCTTAATGTTCGATAGAAAGAAATCTCTCCTCCCCACCACTCTTAATAATGCACTTGCTTTAGTAGACTCCAATAATCCAAAGTCACTATGGGTTAAGAGTAATTTTATGTGAAAAAATTAAAATAGATCTCTTATATATTTCTTATACCTGATATTTAGAGAATATAAATAATTAATAATGATGATGATTGGCACTAGATGGCACTTCATTCCAATAAATGTAAATATATAAGTGTAATTTATTAATAACTAATTAATATCTAAATATCTTTAAAAATATATATCATTCAATATTTATCGATACATTTCTTGTCCTTGCAAAAATCTTTCACTCTTTGTAATTACTATTCCATCTACACAATCATTCCATCCACACCTCCCTTTTTTCATCAGACATTAAAGCCATCTCTCATAACTGTTACATCACCTTCATGAGTAGAGAAAAAGTCAAGCGTACAATTTCTACTTGACGAGCTTTCTTAATGAACTTAACTTTTTCCTCCCCCCCCCCCTCTCTTTCTCTTTCTTTAACCCTCTTTCCTCCTGCAAGAAAGAAGCGTACAGCGAAGTGTCTAGATGCATGCCAACAAAAATTGCAACTGGAATGCAACTGAAACCGTAGCTCCAGAAAAGCGCAGCTCTTCGCGAACAATGCAAGACGCGATAAAAAGACGACGGGTGCGAAGAGAAAAAGACCGCACCCATCGTGGCAGTCATAATCCAATGCTTCCTCCCGCTGCAGTCGCCCGTGAAAATTCTCGAGCGCACTATCATTATACGCATTGCGTGATTCTTTATATGCTGGGGGTCGATGGCCATCGCGCTTTACTACTGACTTTGGATCTTTCTTCGCGCTTGCGATTTTTGCTTTTGTTTTATTTTGCCGTTGAGTTTTTTTTTATTCTTTTTTCCTAGGAAGCTTTTAATATGAAGAGTGACTTGATGAATGCTGATCACGGTGGAACTTTGAAATTGAAAAAGATTATTGAAATGATGAGAAAAGTAGAAAGCTATGAGATTTTATTTGATTAACTTTAAGCCAATGTTAGACTTAAAACAGATTTATTTCATAATTAATCTATTGCTCTCATGTAATTTAGCAATGTAACCTTTGTCGAGCCAATAATAAAAAATCCATTGCATACTTTTTTTAATAGTTTTTATTAATATAAACGTATATATCTCTTTCGTACATCTAAAGTTGTCATTAATTTTTATTGCATAGTTCTCAATTGCTTTATTTTCTGGAAGTTGTTGTTATTAGTATAAAAAAAATTCTTAATATTAGATTCTGGAATGTCGATTCTTTCAATACAATAAAAGTAAAAATAATATGTAAAACATCAAAGTTTTTATTGACATTTTCTGAGTTTTCTACCAGCATGAATAAGAATGATGTTTTGAAAAATCGTAGTACTGAAATAAGTCGTGTTTTTTTATTGTCGACTTCCTTTGGAATATTTCTCTAAAAAAATGCTCATGAAAATAAATTTGATATTTTCAGTTTTCTATTGCATTATTTTTTTAAAATAAATTTATAAATCGAAATTTCAAATAAAATATGTTATTTAAAAAACTGTCAGCTTTAATAATATTTTCATACTTAAAAAATAAAACTTCAATTTCAATCAAATCAGTGAAACAATTGACAAAAATAATTAGATAGCTTATTAGCAATAAAAAAAGATTTTGCAATTTTTATAGAAGTTCAAAATCTTATAGAGATTGAATATTTTAAAACATTTCTTACTACCTCTTTTTTCCGCATGCCTGCGATAAAAAATAAAACCATTTCCAGTTAGCAAACAAAGTTCATTGAAAAGAAGCAACTCTCTAAAAGCCAATACGATCAAGTTCCGTCAATTACCTTTACATCGAGCCGCACCAATTACCGATGTAAAAGCGACCGAGTGACCAATCTATCGAAAGAATTCAAGCGAAATAGGGTTACAAGCAACGCAGCAACAGACAGCAATAGTTTCGATCCATCGTGGAATAATGTCGCGAATTTTCGCCGTCCCTCTCATTTAATCCAATATTTCAGAGAAGCAGCAGCGCAGCAGTCGTCAGACGAAGTTCGCCCAGTGGCCCGAAAGTTAGCTCTTTGTCGGTTCGCCGAGCTAGGCGCGCGCTCCTGCTGTCTCGTATAATTTCTTCGATGAATGCGTCGTTCGACCTCGCTCAGCTTCACTAATGAAACACAGCTGCTGCAAGAAAGAGAGAAACGCAAACGGGGAAAGGTCATCGCAAATGTCGAGTCCTGATTCTAATTTTGTACTAGTCATGGTCCAAGGCCGATGAGAAATAAAGAGTGAAATTTAAGAATAACTGTCGAGTAGAGATAAAGAGAAAAGGTTTTGAGAGCATGAGGGTAAAATCGAATAAAAAATGAAAGTTAATAGAAAGGATGTGAAGGGATAGAGAGTTCGAAAAATGTGCAAAGTGGAGTAAAATGAAGGAGAAAAAGAGAGTGACAAAGTGTTAAAGCGACTTAGAGAAAGTAAAAGTGACAAAAACGAAAAAGCGAATGTCTAAAGATGAAAGAAAAGATAAAGTTACGAAAACGGGGAGCGAGTAAGGAAAGGATGAGAAAGGAGATAATAAGACAATGAAAAAGCGTAAGGACGTAAAAGAGGACGAGGAAGGAGGTAAGAATAGCTAGAGAAGAAAAGAGTAAGAGATTAAGCGAAAAAGAGCGAGCAATAGTCAAGGAAGATAGACCGAGAGAAGAAGAAGGGAGAAAGCAGAGCCCAATCACGAATTCCGTGGGAGCTCGCTACTACCGTATACGCTCACTGGAATCAGAAATGTGCCGAATTGAATTAGAGGCTCCTCGTTCGTTCGGTTGCGACGATACGTTGAGGGGTCTAGGTGGAGCGCAACGACATTTGTTGCTTTTCTGCAAAGTGTGCGACATGTTGCAGCAGCTCTGAGAGGAAGATATGAGACCTCCGTGCTCAGGGAAAAAAACCAGTGAGATTGGTATCTTGAACCATTCATTCGAGTATGTGCTAATTAAAGCCCTTAGTTGTGGAATTGATCGGAACTTGACGATGGGATAGCTGTATTGTAGAAGTCCAGATGAAATATTTCCTTAGATTTTCAATCTTGTACTTTTTAATTAATGAAATTTCTTCGCGCGCTATGATGAGTCTGAAATGAGAACTAATGGATCAGAGGAATTTAAAATTAAAAATTTCCCTATGAATTATTTTTAATTAAATAAGAATTCTAGGGAAATGGAAATGTAAGATACCTCATCCAGCAGTCACAGAAAGATTTAGAATGCATTGCAGAGTATTGATTAATTACTGCGGGTTAAAAATAAAGGATGCATTGATTTATGATAATCAATATATTACATTTCGATAAGAATACATCATAATACTTCAAGTCACCTTTTACACCCCACATATCAATGAATCAACCCTCGATCAATTCTAATTATCCGCGCCTCGCCGTTTTTTTCCTCCTCGTCTCACCCCATTTCCAGCTCCGCAAACGAACGTCCAAGACCGGGCGTTAACTTCAACGACAATTTTTCTCTAATTGCAGTCTGATCTCCTAGCGCCGCTGCCATTAAATAATGCAAAACTATGTACCCCACACTCGGCGCTCAAGTATGCGCATTACTTTTAACGAATCTGCTTAGAGCGCGAAAAGGGTCGGCGGCGGGGCTGCCTCATCTTGGGAGGACTGCAAGCGCATGCAGATTCCTGCGAGAGCTTTACGAGCGCTCGCCAAATTACTTTTTGCGGTCAATGGGAATTTTTCGTTCGAACCGCGCTCGCATGACTGATTTGAATTCCCGGGCTGTAGGCAAATATTGGCCCCATGCCACGTATACCAGTATGCGATTTTGCCTCCCCTTTGTTCAGGAATCTTCTTCTGCGCTTGGGTATTTTCGATTTTTTTTTCTCCAAAGTATTTTTGTTCTCTAGGGTTTTGTGTTAGCGCTTTTTCTCGTTATCGTACTTTTTTATTACTTGTTGTTATCTAGCGCGTTTCTGCTTTGTCGTTTTACCGTTTGGCGTTCTCTTCTTTGTTGTCCTTACCCTGGTAGAAAATTTGACTATAATTTGCCCAGAATATCCTGAATTTTATGTTCAGTGGGCAGATTCTGTTAACATATTCTGCCCAAAAACCCCGT
>JAPYZB010000270.1:0-24243 GCA_030522745.1 Eupelmus kiefferi | reverse complement strand
AACTATAGCCTCAAACTTTTCCACCTCGAAATTTATTGACAAGCTTAAAAGAAGACGTATCTGATCTGATCAAAGATACACCAAAGCTGACGCATGGCATTTAAATACCTACAAATTTGGCAAAACAACAGGAAAAAGAACCCACCAATCCAAAACCCCTCCCAATCTAAAACCTTTCAAATCCCCAAACTTTCTCATCACCCCCAATTCCATCTCACCAGATAAATAAAACGCCTCACTAATGCATCTTATCTCATCCACTAACTCTCTTATTCCTTTTGCCTAAATCCCCATATATATACCCTTCGCGAAAACGAATCCACTGGCGCCCGAGGGCCTATACATAAATTCGCATTGGTCATCGCTTTGCATTCCCACATCCAGCGGCGCTCTCGAATTATACATCCGCTGACACGTGTTTTTTTCCCCATAAACTCGCGATCGGCGAGAGAGCGAATAATCGCGGCAGATAGTCGATCTCCCGAGGCGATATTCGCGCCGGTTAATTGGCTGATTTGTCCGCGATGAGTTTATTTGGAGAAGTGTGGGATTCTCGCGCTCGAGATTAAGATCTTCTCGTGAAACTGGCGACCTTTCGTGGTATGTTAATAGCTAGCGGGATGGAAGCGCCGATCGCCGGTTAGATCGCTAGTGGTATGTGTTTAATAAAATTTATATTTTACTAATAAAGTCGGTACTTTACATACTTGTAGAGAAAAAATATACATTTCATTCTCGCTTTCTACCCATAAAATACCGTATAAACTAAGCCATTATCCTAGAAAAAAATCCACGTCATCGAAGAAGCCCTTTTATTGTTTCTACGCGCAGTCGCGATGCCGTGCGGCAGATAACGAAATGTCTTCATTCAGCCGACTCTCCGATACAAATTGCTTGTATTTCCCGCGGCGATTTCGTACGCGCCGGGAGAAATCACGACCGGCTTTTAGATACCGAGTATAAAATCGTGAAAAGAACGTTTTTATGCGCGAGTCAACATTTTTATGGCGTGTCTGATTCTCCGTATGTGTGCGTGTATGTATATATAACCCGCCCGCGATATAAAGAAATTCTCGGGATACACGAGCGCCTGTGTACGCATAACGGAGTTGAATGTCTTTGAGAAAAAGTCGGATACGAAGTGTGGAATCAAGATAAAGTGTAATTTAAATTGACGCTTTTGTGAAATACGCATCGGTGGTCCTCGCTCGTTGCGCAATATTGTGGATTTCTGAGAAGATAATCTTGTTGACGTTCGGTTTCGGGATTGGTTTAATTTGTAAATTTAGTTGCTAATGTTGTTTGTTAAGACATCTGTATAATTAAACAAGTTTTTTACATACTTAGTATGGCTTTAATACGGTATTTAGCAATTTTACAGTTCATGAATAATCCAGCAATCGCTTTTAACATCCGCAACCCCAAAAAAACAATGAAATTTTAAGATAATTATAATTTCCATAATAGATACTTTCATCCCATCCAATACACTCCCGAACTCTCGAGCGAACGCCACGAAGAAAACAATTACAGCCTCGCGGGCAACTTAAAATCAATAAAACCAATTAAGAGAACTCCGCGAAAAGCAATCAAAAGTAGCATCCGAAGATCCCGACTCTACGCACTTACTTCTTATCGTCCTCCAAGCAGCGAGCGGCGGCGGCTCTTTAATTCCTCGAAACAATCAGGGCCCCGCGCTCTCATCGCGATCGCGTCGTAACGAAACAACAAACGAATACACCGGCGCCCCTAACTTTTGATTGCGATTCCGCCATTTCCATAATCCAAAACGAGAGCGAATCAGCGCCATCGAAGCGAGGCGTGCGTAATATACAGAAAACCGCAATGAGCTTGGTCTGGCTGGATTTTCCAGTCGCGCTGTGTGTGTATAGGTTTGATTTTGTCTGCGTGCGGATGGCCCGAGGCTGAGATATAGAACAAGGGTTCGGTTAGGGAGGTTAGCATCTTATTTCGGTGTCGGTGCCGCGAGGCTCTGATGTTAGGCTTCTTTTGCTCGGCGCGGATTTTGGCGGTACGCACAAAGGGTCTGGATTTGGGGGTTGGGTATTGTGGTGAAGATGTTTTTGAAAGTATTGTTTTTTGCTGATAGTGAAATTTTTTGATTTTTAGGGGAATTGGAAATAAACTTTTCGAGTTAATCGCTAAAAAATTAACTTTTTTATTTTTCAAATTCTAAATTACTTTGATAAATTATTTTTAATTTAAAAGAGAAAATGAAATGGTTTGCTAATTGTTTAGTTTTTCAAATATTTCTTTTTTGTTACTGTTTTAATATAATATCCTTGGCTCCAATAGTAAGTATTAACGTTCTATTTATTTTCGTTATACTATTTAACAGTAAAACAATGGAGCCTTAAATGATAGAAACTTGGATAAGTAAATGAAAGTACGTGCTCAGTTTCAAAAGCATTGGCTTTTGTTTAATTATTACGAAGTATATAACAAGAATATCCAAACAAGCCGTGTGATATAATTACGAACTCTACTTGAACTTCATTCGATTTCATTTCAATTAAGTAATTGAGATTCGAAAATAAGTTTCACTATTTATAACTATCTCAACTTTCTATTAGTATAAACACGGCATCTTTGATACCATCAAAAAATATTGAAATAATAATAACCCTTACAATCACAAACCAAACATTAAAATAAACAAAGCAAATCAAAAAACAACCAACAAACCCTTCTACACCAAACCCGACAAGATAATCAAACTCAATCACACAACGAACGCCGCAACTCAATCGCACGTCCCCAACGCAAAAAAACCGCACATAGAATAATACTTTCGGCGAGAGCGCGTTTGATGGCGCGCGTCCCAATTTTCGTCTCTCCACTCACGTACAAAGATCGGCCTATCTCGCCCTGGGCGCTACGCACGCTCCATATAACCCAGTTTCGCTGCGCGAAACATTTCGGCGTCCAAAGGAACCGCTCGCGATAAAGAACAAAAGAGTCGAAAAGAAGCGCACCAGCTGGCTTAATTGACGCGCGCTCGCGTTGTCCTTTTTTCCTCCAGCGGCTTTTGTCTAGGCCTCTCTCTCAAGATTTATGGCAAAGAGGCGCGCAATAGAGAAGAGGAAGGTCAGCCGCGGCCAGCTGGCGAAGGAGGATATATATACATGCGGCAGAGATAGAGGAGAAAAATGCGTGTGTATATATATACACGACCAGAGCGCGGCGAGCTCTTTGAGAGCCAGAGCCACCTCAGCGGGGGTCAACCCTGTGTGTGTATGTGTGTGTACTGGGCGAAACCGCCACCTTCAACTCTTCTTCTCGTCATCCTTCTTGCTCTGCGTACCTTTTTTCATTCGCTCTTGCCTCTCATTCTTCGGGCTCGGCCCTTTATTCAGCTTTGTTCGCGGCGAGGCCTTTCACTCTCTCTGTGCGCTCGCTCGAGCTTACGAGCGGCGTTTAGAGGCCGGATCGCTGACAACGATTAGCCCGGTTATTAACGTTTGCTTTCAATACGCTCAACCTACTCTTTTGACGGTGGGCTGAGCGCGAGGAGGCTGTGTGTTCCTTTTTTGTAAGCTGGCTATGGAGAAGGTTGGGAGATAGATAGAGCTGTAAAGGAGATGGGGCACTGCGTGGATCGACCTAGTTTCGGCCATGAGAAAAAAGAAAGTTATTATGTTTTTTTTGCTCGATAATTTTGATATGGACGTGGTGTTTGGATATGTGTGGGTTTATTGGTCGTTAGACGGAGTCGGCGCGTGTGTTGAGAAAGCAATTTGTGAGTAACTGTATTGTTATAAACATGGGTTAAAGTGCTTGCGTGTGAATGTTTCAGCGTTTTGATACAGCGGTGATATTCATACGTAACATGGTAACCAATAAAAATAAATAATATTTGGAGCAAGGGTATTCGCTTTTCAAAGGGACAATTTATTTAATATTACTGGATACTAAATTGTATAATCTGTACAACAAACACTGTAGGAAATATAATAAATAAAAATTTTAAAGTATAGTCTTATACTTGTGAATGAGGTACTATTAAAAAATTAAAAGTAGTAAAAAGGATTATCGAATTATTTTTTAGTACTTTTATATAAGCGCATTATGAGAAAAATAACATAATTAGCCCGAATTGATACATAACCTTCGTTGAAATCAGTATAATACTCATAATAATCCTCTTAAGAAATTCTAAACCCTTGATCATTGTGTTACGAAAACGCTTCCACTACCTAAATCTTCAAAAAATGATACAGACACAAAAGGGCAGCGCGTAAATATCAAATCCAGCAGTCGTTTAAAAAATGATTACATAGCCCGTAAAAATAAAGGACCTCCAATAAAAAACGCTAAAAAGAAAGCTCCCCCCACTTATAAATAACCTCTTCAACCTTAAACTGATCTCGAATGACCTGCTCTCTGGGAAATTGATAAAAACGCGCTTGGGAAAAACTTCGTAACCGTCACAAATCTTTCTCTTAAGAAGCCAAGGGAAAAATTCTCCCTCTTTCTTTTGAGCGAGGGATGGAAAAAAAATATACCTCGATTTTTCGAATCTCGCACCCCACGCGCGTTACAACTCGCTCTATTTACGGCGTGAAAAAACGACTCGACGTAGCGAATCGAAAACGACGAATGCTCTGGGAATGCGCGTGGGGAGATAGAAAGATTGAAAAGGAAAGCGAAGCGAAGTAGAAAAGCTAGCGGGAGAATTGCTTCGCTGGAGCGTCTTGTCTGATAAGTGAGGTAAGTTAAAAGTCAATGCTTGAATCTGATGGAACTATAAATTAATTGGTAGAATTAGAGAACAGGTTCAGAATAATTTTGGATATGTCCAAAGTTTTTGGACGAACAAGTAGAAAAGTTGTTTGAGAAAGTACAATTTTTGTACATTTGTGCCTTAGCCTATCTCTTTGTAAGTTTGAAAATCATATAAGTTTGTATAAATGCTTAATATTTAAAATCATAGTTATTAAAAGTTTTGAGAAGAAAGAAAAAAATTTCACTTCTTAGTATATTCCTAGTTTATTGACTACACTGATTTCCCAAGTAAAAAAATCGTTAATAAAGTAAAAAAAACATCGTTAATAAAGCTTAAAAATAAATTTTCACTTTTTTGAATTTAGAAAGTGAAAGTAATATAATTCTTATAAAAATATTATTGCTCTTTGAATTAACAATTACTTTTATTTAATATGTAAATGGATGACGATATTAGAAGTATTTTTTTTTTTTAATTAGCGATTGTTTATACATTTTATTGATTATTTTATTATTTTTAGTACTTTTTTCACTTTAAAGTCGACGCTATATTTTAGCAAATTCAAAATTAAAATAAAAATTCAATCTTGCCTACGCTTGTTCTTAGTTCTTTTTTTTCGATTTTACTTCACCTGTTTGAAATCGTACCTTTAAATGTTGCACCGATTTTAAAAAGGTTCTTATCGATTACTCATATCTTTTTAGTGCTTTTCTGAAGGACGTTTAATTTTTTCAAATTATTTTTTATTTCAGACTTTATAACTACATAGTTGTATTACCCGACTTTTATTTCTTTTATACATTATAAGTGTCTACCGTTCTGCACAGGCATCGAAGTCGGCCGAGGACAAAAATGTTTAAAAAGAGAAATAATTTCAAAATTGAAAATTATAAATAAGAAAAAAAATAACTTTCCGCATCCTTACTAATAAGTTTCACATCCCATTAACACATTCAATTCCCCTTGCACACCTGATTTCACATATTCATAACCACCTAACCCCTCACAATACCTTAACCCAAAACAAAGGCTCCCTCACTCTCGCCCTCATGCGCAAATCCCATGCGAATGAGTTTCCGGCCCTAGCAAAGAGGATCTCCGCGATTTTCAAGCTTCCCCGTACACGCAAGAAATATAACAGAGTCGCGAGTTTCGGCCGTAACTCGACACCTCAGGCTTTTCATGTAGGCGTGCGCTCTCCAGCGCTTTATCTCGCCGGCGCCGCCGCGTAATTAACGAGCGAGTCGCGCGCCATAAATCGGACGCCCGGCAAAACTTCTCTCCTCCCGGGAGATAGAGAAATTTTCCGACACGATTTTACGAGACGCGAGGAGAGAAAGGGCCTTTTGGAATGATGCCTGCTTTCAACGGCGCGTCGGAATTAAGACGTTTCGAGAACGATCGTGATTTTCTCCTTGTCTTTTTTTTTAGAGATGCTACGGTGGGAAAATTTGGTTTAGTGGAGAGGTGTGTGTGTGGCTAACGGGCGTTAGGTTGACTGATGCTTTTTTTTACAACGGCATGGTGTGAGGTGTCGGCGTATTGGTTGCGTTCTGTTGGAAAAATTGGATACACCGATTTAATGAGCTTTTGACTTCTATGTCAAAGACAAATAGTTCAGAGATTAAGAAAGTTGTGTTGTAATATGTAATTCGTTGTTCGTAAAATAAAGAATCATAAAAAACTGAGGAAATTTAAGTTTTATTTTTAGGTATACTCTTAAAAAATTACACATTAATTTTTATAGTTATAAAGTCAAAATAAACTGTTTCATTAATCGCACTTAAATAAAAAACTTTCTAATAATCAGATCCTCAGCCTTTTGCGTTATTATAAATAGTAACTCATAATTAACAATTCCTTATGCATTAATAGATATTTGTAAATGAAATTAAAATACTTTAACCAGCTTCATTCGAGTTTATTTAAACTCTATGTTAAGTGACATGATCATTACATTCGTGCAAAAACTGTAAAACATCAAATATTAAATATTTGATAGATGCATCAAGTATCCCCGTGTACAGATTTTTAAAACTAGTTATAGACATTATCATATATCTCATATCAAAATATTTTACTTCAATAACGTAGTCCAGGTAGTTTCCTTCTTAATTTCAAGCGTTTCGATGTTAAGCACTGTCTAGTTTGGTTTGATGATCTAATTTGACCTGCGGTCAAATACGACCTACTGTCTTACAAATAATAATGCTTTATTTATATATAAAGTGATTTTGACTAGCAGTTTTTATATTATAAGCAGTATCGTGTTAAAAATATTTAAATAAAGAATATATAATAGAAACTTACTTATAATCCATCTAACATGTATTTATTATATGAAACAAATTAGGCAAATGGAAACTTATAAAACTTATTTTAAAAAATCAACGAATAGATAAAATAATTCTGAAATTTAAACTTTCTTATCAAATTTTATATATTATTTTTATAACTATTTTTTCATTAATATTAAAGAGTTTCAATTGTGATTAAGCTTCATAAGTCTATCCGCGATCTACTATTAACCCTTATATATATAGAGAATTAGTTTTAGAAGAGAAAATCAATAAAATTAGAAAAAAATAAATTTTAAAACGGTTTAATTCACCGGAAAATATCTATTGTTTTAAAAATTATGAATATAATGATTTGATTTTCTAAAAATATTTCAAACAATTTACTTTATAACTTGACATTTTCCTAACAGTTCGATTAAGAAAATGATGAGCGATATTATGAATCCTACTAAAAGCAATCCAATCATTATAAACAGAAATTTTACTTTCATTTCTAACGAGTAAAAACTTATTTTTTTTTTGTGCATGTTCATATAATAATCATAAAGAGTCATAGTTTTTTCATTCGTGTTGTTATAAACATGTGATTCCTTCGATACATACGTGCGAACATCTAATGTATAAATATTTTTTTCGTAATGATTTATTAAATCGGATTCGAACATTCGATTTATAACTTTATTAATTTTATGCGAATACGGTGAAAATTTGGGAAGCGGCAAACATTGTAGTTTTGTAGAAACTGGATCTTCTAAAGTAGTAAGAATCCATCCTTTTTGTGGATCCGAATACTTTTCGGACCAAGAATAAGCATCCCACTTATAAGCAGTGCCGAAATTAATTTCATTACGAACAAACAGCTGTACTGCATTATAAGTAGAATACTTTTTAGAATCCACTACAGTTACAGAATTTAAAAGTTCCGAAAATCCTGCATTTTTTAAGTGAGTTTCCATAATTTTAGGTATAACTAAAGAAATACCAGAATCAATTACATCTTGTATAGTTTTAAAATCATGAAACTTTATCCTCATAAAATTTATATTCACCAATTGCTCAAAAAGATCAATCGAGAATATAGCTGATACCCAGATTAAGAATACAAATAGTATCTTTTCTCGAGTGTTCTGCGGTTTATAAGTAATAGAGATTCCAAGTAAAATCATTGTTATGTTACATATCTTTGAAAACGTAGGATAGTGAAATAAATATCTAAATAGTATTAATATTGTAATAATAATAATAAGTATGCCAAATCCGATAATTAAATTCCATGGTACTACCATTTCATAGAAACCATAATGCTTTAGTATGTAAACTAGATGAAAATTTGTTTTTGGTAAAGGAATATGTACATACGGTGCTAAACTTAATAAATTAGCATAACATAAAACAATATCAATTGAAGCATTATCTAATTTATGTGACAAATGATTCGAAAACTTTCTATTGCTACGTTCAATTTCGAATTTGTACGTAAAATTTAATTTTTCAGATAATATCATTATTAAATTATAGTATGCTCCCCAAAAAGAATCATTTAAGTTTTTTAAATAATAATCTCGACTCGTCATAAACCAGGGAAAATCCTGAAGTGCGTATACGTTGAGAGTGTAGCCATGTAAGTTATTTAATTTTTGAGTAAAAAGTGTTACATTTTTCGAATATAATATTATTTCGTATTTATCATCGAATGGATTGTACTTATGGATTCGAATATTTTTGTCATTGTCTAAAGTCGGTATATGTAATGTATTCGAGCTGCTACTTTGAATAACGATTTCTATAATAATGATATTTAAAAACTGTTGTAACCACAAATATTGAAATAAGTTTTTCAAGGGTTCTACAAAACAATCATTAAGCATAAAAATTATATAATAAGTTCGGGCAAATTCTGCTAATTTACTTATAGTTTCGTTGAATGCCTTAATAGTTTTGGGATTATAACCTTCAAGAAATAGAATATTTACCGCATTACCGTGTGAACTGAAAGAGTATACTTTTTTTCTAAGCAAATCTTGCTGATTTCTAGAAATGAGTAATAATTCATCATTTACAATGTTTGATTTAATTTGACTAATAGTTTTTTGTATTATAAGCAGGTACGTGGATGAAATTTTTTTTAATGACGAACATGTTATAGTAACTTCTTTTATATTCAATTGATTTATCATGTATTTACCAATGTGATCAAACAAATTTGGCAAACGAAAGCAACTTATTTGAGAAAAATTAACAAATAAATACAATAGCACTAACATTAGTACTTTCAAGTTTAACTTTATGTATTGCTTTGATTTATTAGTAGGCATTGCCACAAATTTTGAAGAGTTTTAGTTGTTGAACTTTATAGGTCTGTCACAGGTCTGTTGCAATAGTGTATCTAGGAAAATAGTTTTTAACGAAAAAATCAATATAACTAAAAAGTAATCATTTATTTAAACGCTTTAACTATCTGAAAAATATTTATAATTTTAAAAAATATATACGCAAGTATGTGTTATACTTGGAGTAAGTTGTATACAAAGTTTCAGAAAAGTATTAGAATAGTTAATTAAAATTAAAAATAATTACTTCTATGTAAGTTGTTTTCTGATAAATTTTTTCAAACTGTATTAATTTTGTGAATGGATAAACTAAAAGATAGTTAACTAAATTAATGTAGCCGTAATATTTTTTAGAATAGAATTTACAAGATTATTATAAAAATAATAATTAGGTTTACCCTGTTAGTATAATAGATTTTGTTTGAATTCATGAATAGATTTACAATACATAAAAAAATATTTAAAATATTTTTTATAATTAGAACTATTGCATATGGTCTACGTAAATAAGTTTATATTTGCAATAAATTTTATCAATTGCTCAAGAAGACTATTCTTTAGATTTGATTAATTAATCATGACATTGGTTTTATTTATAATTTTAAATATCTTTTACGAATAATCAATAATAATTTATTATTAAAAATTGTCTCGCATATTATTGAGAATGCAATCAATAATTGCTTTTATTGTTTCAACAAATTTTCCACACGTAACAAATAAGGACTATCCGTCAGTATTTTTATTCTTTGCTGCAGGAATTTAAAAAATCATTCATTCAAATAAACAGCTATAAAAATTAAATGTTATACCGCGAATGACAACCAACTACTTTAGTAGATTCACCGTATGAAAACAAATAACGGTTTTACTAAAATCGAGAAACTACAAGCAATCTCTTCGTTTAACTGCACTTTACCAATAATTTCAAATACATAAAATAACTGTAGACACGTCAGTCTCTTATTTTTTCCAAAATGTAATTACCCATCGCGCCATAAATAGCCAATCTTACGGTCGTAAAATAGCACTGCAACTATACGTAATACAACTACGCGTGAAAAAATTCAGTAGCAAAGCTCCAAGGATCTATTCGTCTCGGCGCGTGTCTCTGAAAATGTGGGACGCCGCAGCAGCAGCATAGCATACCTTCCATTTGCGCGCGATTTACCGTTTCGTGTGCGATGGGACCCACGTGCGGCACGGCACTTAAGTGTATAATGTATTATTGGACAATTTGCATTGCCTTGCAGCCGTGTATACTTTATACGGCGAGGCATTTTTATCAGTAGGAGTGCGACTCTGGCTTTTTATGGCGATGGTGAATTAGGAACAATGGAGAAAAGCTATTGTTCATTAGTAGGCGGATTCTTCGAAGTATAGAATAGCTTTAAATAGTGGTTTTTAATCATTCCATTGCTAGACACTATTTATAAAACTATTCTTTTAAAAGGATTAAGATTTTTTTGATAATGCAAAAAGGTTGAGATTTTATTTATCAATTGATAAATTTATTTAATGGATGGGTGTTGAATTAAATGGTCGCACGATCAAAATCCAATTTTAAAGAACCTACGATCATTGGAATCAGAAAATAAAAAAAATTTATTTAATATTTATTAGTATTATATATTTTTTATTTAAATATATTCCTGATAAATATATTCATCTAAAATATTATTCTCATCGATAACTTAAGTATTATTTGTGACACATAATTATGAAAATTTTTATGTATTAATGAAATTTAAACATCACAATATGATTTACGAAATTTAATTACAAATAGTTCAAAAATGAATTGTAATAATGATTTGCCACGCTATTAGTCCATATTGTGTCAATATTGTAAGTAATATTATTAAGTAATATTATAGTAACACTGAGCCAATATTGTAACAATGTTGTAGCAATACTGTAATAATATTGTGTTAATATACTATCAATATTGTGTCAGTATTGCAGCAATTTTGCGTCAATATCACAGTGATATTGTTTAAATATTCTAACAATATTGTAATGATATAGTAGCAATATCGTAACAATATTAAGTTAATATTCTGTAAATATTGTGATAGGTATTGTAGCAATATTGAAATAATATTGTAGCAATTTTGTGTCAATATCGCAGTTATATTATTTTAATATTATAGAAGTATTGTAATAATATTGTAGCAATATCGTTACGATATTGTGTTAATATTCTCTCAATATTCTGATAGATATTTTAGCAATATGTATTGAAGCAATATCGTAACAATATTATCTTAATATTCTGTCAATATTGCGTCAATATTGTAGCAATATTGTGTCAATATTGTATTCTTATTATTTTAATATTGTAACATTGCATTAATATTGCAGTATTATTTAGCTTCTTTTGGTATTAGCTGTTTTAAAAGCCGAAATAATTTTTAAATATTAATATTTCTATAATATTATTATAGTATTAATACAATATTGTTACAAATTTTCTACAATATTAGGAAATTATTGTTACAATATTAAAATAATATAACTAAAATATTGACACAATATTGTTGCAATATTGCTACAATACTGATATAATATTGACAGAATATTAACACAATATTATTACAATATTGGCACAATGTTGCCAAAATATTACTACAATATTGAGACAGTATGGACACAATATTAATGCAGTATTTTGTATAACATTTCTAAAATATTGTTAAACCATTAGTGCCATTTTACAAAATTTTTGCTACCGTAATATATACCATCGTGATTTATATCATTCCAATATTGTACTAGTATTTTAGCAATGTTATTATACCGTTTGTATTATAGATTTCTACAAAATATAGTAATTAGTGCAATTTAATTACTAAAAGATATAATTACTCTTAATTACTAAAAGATTAGTATCGTTTTGAGTATTAGTGTCGGATTGCATAATTTCAAATATATAAACTAAGATACTAGGTAAATTTATGTTATTCTTCATAATAAATCGTTTTAACAAAGTTTATCCTACGCACAATATCAATCCAGTATTCAAAACTTCGGGACTGACGTCCCCACTCTTCAGATTCGTATTTACCCACTCAAGCGCGCAAATAATCATACGAACATCATTCTGATAAAATTTACATGATTTCCTGTAGCTCCAGCAAAGAAGAAACTAAAGTCCCTTACCCAAACCTACAGCTAAACACGCACCCAAGCTCCAGCCCTCCGAGACTCTGCTCCATCCGTCTTCGTATATTCAATTTTCCGATTTAATCCAAGCGACGCAGAAGGACAGAGCCCTGGAAATTGGACTCGGCAAACGGCCGCGTACCGTCAAACTCCCTTGGAAATTCCAGTGCCGAGTTTACACGCTGCATTTGCGTAGGCAAGAGCTGTATTCACATAGGGAGGAGTAATTTCACCGACGCACTAACGATAACACACTTCCCATCGACGCGCCGTCAACCAGGCAGCCTCCCAGACTCGATTTTCCAAAGCGGAGGAGTCTGAGCGTATATTGTGAAGTAAGTATGAGCAAGTCGGAAGTGAACGCTGACAAGTGGCAAGGAAATATTAAAAGGCTGGAGAACGAGTATATACGTCAAGTGATCTAAGCAAGGACGAATCGATAACGAAATTCTCGGAGTATGATGGAATTAGATGTGGAGGAGATCGAACGAGAGGCTTTTCGAGGGTATGCGTTATATGAAAATTCCGCTCAACGGATTTCACAAGACGGTGAAAAGTATAATTATATGCTGGAATAAGATGCGAGCGAGAATATATTTTGCGCGAGAAATAGTACATTTTTCTGTATCGATTTTGATGGAAGAAGAAGGTGATTTTTTCAACTCTCAAGCATGTATTAGTAGTTTATATTGAAACTTCATTAAGCAATCTCTAAAGCTTAAGGAAATAACCTTTATCAAAACACTTAACAACAAAAACCGTTCGAAAAGCGTAACCCTCAGGTACATTCTAGTAACCTTGCCTTGCCAAACCAAACAAAAAGCCAGCCACCACTACCCAATTAAGATAAAGCCGCGCTCTAGACACCCCCACTTTAAGCAAGCGCACGTGCAAATAGCAATTTCGGGGGAAAACGTCAGCTCCCGTAAAAAAGACGATCTTTCGGCCGGCTGCAGCCTCGTTTCTCCCTGCACTTTCGCACTGCTCCGCGCGTTTCCGTATAGTAGAAGCAAACGGCCTACCTCGGGTCCCATACACTTAAGTATGTATGTACGACGCGGCAGAACGAGAGAACTACCCTCTCGCCGAGTGAGATATGGATCTTCCAGCTCGTTGGCCCCTCTGGTCTAGCCAACGGGAGGGAGGCGATGCATGTATATGGCGTACGTTAAGGTCAGCGTCGCGCTACGCCGGAGATGTATGGCCACGATCGGCGAGGCGCGACCTGTATATGCAACGATCGGCCGGATTGGTAAATGAGGTATGATTGATGTTGAACTAGGTGATTTTTTTAATTGTTGGGAATTCGTGCGTTTAGTTGTGTTCGCGGAGAAATCTGAAGCATTATTAAAGTTTATACACATAAAGTTTGGCGAGTTTCACAAAGGGCATGTAGATACGATGTGCGAGTGTATACAATCGCATCAAAATTCACACCACAGTTGCAACGTCAAACCATACAGAGTAGAACTTTGTTTCAGCGAATTCCCCTCGCGAGCTCGAGATTTTCCAAAAAGAATTAACGATTCAGCGGCGTTCCGCGGAAACCATACACACATTCCCCCAAACTTTCCTACACGATTTTTCGCCAAACAATGAATACCCGCGGAACTAGCGGCAAGCTCCGTCATCCCGAAATTTTCAAACTAAGCCACATATAATACACTCTAGAGCTCGTTATTACACGCGACCGCAGAAGCAAACCCCATGACGTCCCCCCGCGCGTTATTAATCGCTCAGGAATTCTCCACCATGCGTACATGTACTCATGTCTACGTACGTACATTCGAGGGGCGCAACTCTGACGTTTTGTTGCGGCGCACGCGAGACAAGAGGACGGAAGGGCTGTCCGAGGCTTCGTGGGTACGCGACAACCTTTTGACCAAAGTCGCGTTCGAGGCCCAATTATTTCAATGCGGAGCGCGGAATTTCGACTTTTTAATGAGGTTGACGGTTATTTTAGGTTCGAGGGGTGTGCTTTTTTCGAGAGGGAGTTTTCGGCCTGGCGACGGAAGCGGCTGAGAGAGCTGGTGAAGTGGATGAATCGGTGGAATTGTAATGTGGGTTTCGTAGACTAGTTATAGTTCTGGGAAACAAAAGGTATAGGGTTGGTTATGCGACGTACAAATTTTTTAAATTTGGAATTAGTTTTATTTTTGTTTCTAAATTGAAAGTCGGTAGAATAATTGTGAAACTCACTTAGGTAAGTCGATTATAGTCGTATAATTTATTTATGGATGTCTCGAGTTTCTCTTACGATAAAGAGATTATAATGCATGTCCGTACAGTACATGTTTCTTGCTTTATTCAAAGACAATAACATAATTTTTCTCTTATATTTGTGTTCTTCATTTTAAGAGCTAATCACATTCCCGAGCATTTCAATTACAAAACTCAGACTTAAAATCCACCGTCTTGTTTTATAAATTACGACAATCTAAAGCTAAAATAATTCAATTTCAACCGGTCTCTCATATCACCTCAGCCCTTTAATCGAATACACCACCAGCCTTCCTTCTCTCCTCCAAAAAGCAGAAAATCCAAATCCACCCTCCTCCTCCAGCTGCAGCTCCATAAAACTGGCTCTAATTACGAACGCGCTTCAGCGCAAGCTGCGCTCTCTCCCGCGCGCTAATTATCATTTTACGAGGGCTGATAATAATGCCGATTGCCACCGGACTGAATTCACGGGCCAGCAACCTGCGTTCTCTCATCCCTCTCTCCATGTGTGTGTCATAACGGAAAGCGTCACGCTCGAATCCAAATCAGTCCTCTCTCGGCCATAAGCGAACTTAACGTCATAATCGCTCGGCGCAATAATGACGTTCACCTCCCTCCGACGCTGGGAGCGTGTAACGACTCGCATCATCGCACGCGCGCGCGCGCCGCTCGGCGTTATATATCCATCCTATGCAGAGCGCGCGCGCGCTGCCTGCGTATAATGCGCGATCCATCGGTCCGTGAATTGCGCGCGAAACGACTCCAATTATCCAAATGAGCGTCCCTGAAAGCTGCTGCTACTGCCACGGGATGCGACAGCGGAGAAGCGCTCCTCCCTCTACTAGCTCGCACTCTGCCTGATGCGATATTGATTTCGCATTATCAGTGAGAGCACCTTCGGAGGAGAGAGGATCTCGCACTGAGAGCCGTTATAGAGCACACCTTGGGAGTGTTGAGAGGACTGGTTGGGTAGGGGATGAATATAGTGGAATTTTTCAGAGCGGTGAGGTTTGTAATTGGAAATACCCTGGGAGCGTTCGGCTCGCATTTTGTGAATTCCGGGATAGGAAAGATGTTTTCGATTTCGAATTTTTAGAGGAGCTGTAGATTGGATATTTTGATGGAGATGTATTAGGTTATATGTTGTGTGACTAAAGTTTGAATTGAATTAGATAGGAATTTTTTTATTCTGGAAGTATTTAGAAAAGTCTAATAATAGATTGCTGATATAGATTGACTACGGTAACTAGGCGAGATTTTTATTTTTACATTATTACGTAAAATTACATATGCGCTAAGTTCATTTGAGATCAATTTTAATTTAAGAACTAAAAAAGTATGGCTGTGGTTAAGTAAGAAATTATTCTTTAGCCGTTTTCGTAACTGCCTAATCTCGTTAAATGTTGTTAATTTGTTTAACTCGAAGTTTTTTTAGCGGGACAAAAGTGACTATATTTTTGCACATTTTACTTTAAAATTGCCCATTTTAAGGATTCCAATAGATTCTTTTGGTTAAAAATGCCTGATTTCAAAAGTAGATTCGAAAAAACTCTTTAGGAGTCTAAAAGTGAACTGCTGCATAGAAATGAACTTGGAAAGCCACAAATTCTTCGTATAAATCATTAAAAATCATTAAAAATAAGATCCAACAGTCAGAATTGGAAAAAATTTGTTACACGTTTTTTTTCGATGAATAAAAATAAAACAAATATAAAATACATATTGTATTATGCACATTGCTTTGTTGGGCATCAAAGAATACGAATGGCTAAAATTATAAAATTAATAAATTAACGAGAACTTCTAGTCCCATACGAAACAGGTTAAATATTTAGATAAAAAATCATCTTTTTAATTTTTTTGTCAAAAAGCAATAAACTGACTACTCGCCAACTAAATTTTCGGTGAAATGTCAAATATAAGCTCTCTTAATCTTTAAGGTCTCTTACCTCCTAGAAAGCATCTCGGTGCTCACCGAATCATTTATTAAGCGACCGAGTGCGAGAATAGGTCCATAAGCAATTCGAGCTCGCTCGCGGCTCGCTGTAATGATTATCTAATGAAACGCCTCGTTGAAATAATAACTCGGAAATTCCCCTCTAGCCCTCCTCCCTAGACCAGCTCGTTCGAGAGTCCTATATATATAGCAGGACAAATTGAAACGCCATCGAAGATATTGCAATGTGACTTCTCTCTCCCTCTCTCTCTCTTTTCTCTCTCTCTCTCTCTCTCTCTCTCTCTCTCTCTCTCTCTCTCGCTCTCTCGCTCTCTCAGCGAGTCTTTTCACTCGACTTGCCAGCAGATTAATTCCTCTCTCTCCCGGTGGCGGCTGCAAGTGCAAGATTGCGGACGAGCCGGAAACGACGCCATAATTGCTCGTCCCTTATTCCTTTTCTCTTTCTCGCTCGTTCTCTCTCGCACTCTCTCTCTCTCTTTCTAGCGCGCGCTCTCTATCCCGAGTTCACCCCTTTCAGGTTATGGGGGCATTAATGGAGGCTGAGGAGGAGGCAGCCTCGTTTTCTCGCATTAAACGCGCGTCTTGCGTCTTAACGCTCGACTGGTCGCCGATAGGAAGCTTCCAGAGAGTGAGTGAGAGAAAGAGATGGAGATAGAGAGCGAGAGAAAGATGAAAAGAGAAAGAGAATTCATCAAGCTGCCGTTTTCGTTTTCCACGTAGAGCGCACGTGCCTCTCGAGTTATGGAGTTTCGTGGGAGGAGAGAATACGTGAATGGAAGTTTTTGCGCGGCAGGTCTTGCTGATGGGTTACGCGAATTAAAGAAGGCATTCAATACTGATTTTAAAGTTTTGGAAAAATGAATTAAGGCTTGATTTACAGGTGCAGGAGAACGCACGCGTGTTTGTAAAGCACTTATGGAGCTTTTAAATTGCAGGATTTAAAAAAATTATTTGCTTTTGAAGTCTGGTTTTGAATTTTTTAATTCGACTTTATTATGCGATTCTTGTGTACAAGTACTTATAGGTGATTCAAAAGGAACTATTCGAAATTAGCTGGAAATTTTGGAGACTTGATGTCTATACATGAGAAATGCACGATGTCCTTTTGAGTTTTGAAATAAGTTAAGGAAGTCGAGAATTTCAACTAATTGCCTCTCGTGTAAGAAAGTTTGGCAGTTTCAAAAATATTTACGAAGGAATTCTGAAGCCTTTTAAACTTTGGTATTTTCAGGTATACTCTATCGGGGAATTCTAACATAATTTATTCCCTCTACAAATAATTAAGTTTAAAGTACTAATAGTAGATTTTGATACGGGTATAGAAGTTAATTATTTACTATATGAGGTATTTTCCGTCCTTATAAAACAAAAAAGAAAAGTCGAACAAGGTAAAAATCAACATCGACATAAGTATCGAAATGTATTTTACAGATTCTGGATAGAATTCTTATGAAAATTTACTTAAAGAAACGTGATAGATATTTAGACATTTTTAACTTTGACCAAATTCACCCATTAGTGTATCGATCAAATTATATTGTTACTCACCGGAAAGTTTATTTTCGTGATTGACGATGAAATTATTTTTAAACCACAAGAACAAATAGCCACGATAAAAATAGCTTAAAAATAGATTCCATTTTCTAAAAGAAACGAAATACTATTTTTATAAATGTTCATTATACTTAAAAATGCAAAAGATAAATAAAGCATTTTCACTGAGATATTAGCCATTTTCTAGGTTGTTGAGCTTAAGCCATTCTTAACTAGTATGTGAGTAATGAAAATGGGGTGCTCTAAAATCATGTTTAAAAATGTGCGAAAAGAAATCTCTAGTAATTTTCAGTAATAACATTTAAGTATCATATAATCAGTAAGAAACATTTAAAATAATTAAAAAACACTTTTCAGACAAACGAAAAAATAAGCCATTTTTCTTGGCCATTTCACTTACCTAAATATACAGGGTGTTTCATTTTAATCCATCCACGCGAATAACTTTGTGAAAATGAGCGATACAAAAAAATAACCTCTACAAATATTAAAGGGTACACCGGGGGACTAACACTGGTGACCTTGACTTTAAAATTTATTTTCAAGGTTATATCAAGGTCAACTTCAAAATGTTAAATGGAAATCCTCAATTTTTAACATTTTAAAGTTGACCTTGATATAACCTTGAAAATAAATTGCAAGGTCAAAGTCAACGTCACGATTGTTAGTCCCCCTTGTACATTTTAACTTTTGTAGAGGTCATTTTTTTGTATCGCTCATTTTCACAAAGTTATTCGCGTGGATGGATTAAAAAGAAACACCCTGTATCTTTCAATTTTCACAAATAAACACCAATACTCGCTGCAAAAATCAAAACTGCCTTCTCCAAACCATCGTTCCCACCACCCCACCCCCCAGCCTGGCCCCCGGACTCGCAATTAATATTTCTCTGTCCGGCATCGTCGAATTTAAATTTCACGACACCCAGGCGCGCGCGCATCGCGATCCTCTCAAGTTATGCGTCCGCGTCACGAATTAATATAAATGAACAGGCCCTTTTCTCTCTCTTTCTCTCTGGCGGCCAATTATCGTTCACGCAATCGCAAGGCACGCCGGGGCTCGCTCAGCGGTGATTTTCAATTAAAAGCGCGACCGGCGCCGGAAGATATACGAAAGGTGTCGGTGCGCCGGCGTAATCGCATTAAGAATATCGGCTGCGGCTGTGCGCGGAATCAAGTCGTAAAAAGAAGCTGGCCGTCGTAAATTTATCAGACGGGAGCGTGGAGGCAGAAGCGGGCTTTGGGTGTGTGCGACGGACGCACAGAAATATTGTTATTAGTGTGTCGGGAGAGATTTTGGGGGAGTTTGAGTTACCGATTCGCGGGCGGGCTTTATGATATGCGTACGATTTGCGGAGGGTTTGTGATGGGATGGTTGTTGGGGTTCTCAAAGATGGTTTTGATTAGATGTATTGAGTAACTTTAGTAGCGTTTATGATTTGTTTGAATTCATTGTTTTATTTATGTGTTAATAATTTGTAATTATGATGAACGACTTATCTTTGATAAAACAAATTGTACAAATTTCGAAAGTCACTGTAGAAGAAAAGATAATTATTATTGCTCGTAAACATTTTTAATTACATCCATATTTTCCATATATTGAAATCAATTTCAAATATTATTTCAAGATCCTCAAAAAAAATCCAAAACACCAACGTCGCAATACAACTTCTTACTCAAAAAGGCCCTCCCGAACGAATAAAGCACCGCCCAGGCGCGCGTGTGCAAATGCATTAAATTTCTTACCAAAAATAAGACCAGCAAAAAAACAAAAAAAAAGAAGCACCAGCCACGTCAAGGATGGAGAGGGTTAATTACGAAATGATCGCGCACGGCAGCAGGAAACTCGGTAGAGCAGAGAAACCGCATTGCGAGCGCGCGCGATGTGAAATCGGTATACACACTTGCGATCTGCGCCAAAGGCGGCGGCTTCTCTCTCTCTCCCTCCCTGCTTCATCCCACTTCTGCGCGGGCTAATAATGTGGGTTTCTTGTCCCGGCGCAGCGAGAATGCAAATTATTCAAGTTGAATAATATTCAGCTGCTGCTCGCACGCGCGTGCGAGTATTATCGCCGGCGTCTCTCTTTTGCTCGGGTACTGCTGCGCCGGCTTATTATGGCAGGGGCTTTGCGTTATTATCGGAACTTTTGATATAGAGGAGCTGCTCTGGGGGGCTGGGATGGGTGTTGGTTTGCTGTTTTTGGTTGTGATTCTGTAATTTTTGGAATTGATGTGGATCGGTGCGTTCGTTGCGTGTGAAAGTTGTAGTGATTTTCTGTAGTAGTTGATTGTGATTGGAGATCGGTAATTTTGCACTATTGCAACTGTTTTTAAAGAAGTTTGATATCTTTGGGTAAATTTAATAAAAAGATAATTAAAGTGTCTCGCTAAATAAAAAATTACTGTTCGTGTCTGTTATTTAATAATTTTTCAATCCAATTTCACTTTTTTGGAACTCTAACCATATGCTTGTACCTCTTTCGTAAAGACCTTTGACTTGCATTGTAACAAGTTTTTACCAGAGATTTTTTTTCAGAAATATAAAAAGTTATTTCTTTTCAATAATAAATTATTCCTAGAAAAAATTTTACATCTACAATTTGAATTATTTTTTTGAGATTATAACAAATACCTTTCCAAATTGCATCCTCAAATCACTTACTCCCTAATCTCAATCCATCCCGCGCTCCAATCAAAATAAATCGATCTAATCAGCCAGAATCTCGTTACCAAACAATCCCAAACCCTCGCTCCTCAAAACCCAAAAAATCTCTCCACTCCGCACTTCACACTTCGAAATTACCTCTCCCCAGCGCGCAACCCCGCAAATCCCGAAGCTACCTCTCACCAATCACCTCGTATACACCATTGCGGTTCGCCAATATCTCGCTCCTCGTTGCTCACCGAAACCCTCTCACAACACGCTCGCATCGAGGATTAATTCCGAATCTTTGGCCTCGGCTCCTCGCTTTCCTTTTTCCTCGCGCTCGAGCGAGCGATCACAATCGAAAAAAAGACGGCGGTAGGGGGAGTCGAAATTGCCGGTGCGCTCGGGGGCCGCCGTATAAATCATAAATCGATGTATATGCATCGCGCGCGCGAGCCCGTTAATGGCCGATCTTCCGTGCAAACACGAGCGAGAGTTATGGGGCCGGAGCGAGAAGAAATTTCGGAGCGTCATTATGCCCGCAACGCGTAACGCACCGCGCGGTAATTACCTTGATTATACTCGCACGCAGCCGAGGGATTTTCGCGTCGAGCGAGCTTATTTGTTCGCCTAGACAATGCGGAGAGATGCTTTGGTCGTGATAAAAACAGTTGACAATGTGATAAGTCTATCGAAATCGAAAACGAGCGGCACGATCGGCTCCGACAACGATCAGCCAACAAAGCAAATCGAGATCGATACATAAACTCCACGCAATGTATAACCACAATAATCAGCGCCGACTCCGGCTCGCTACCGTCTCCTCAGCCTCTCGATAAATCCACTCTCACCCACGTGTATGCACATCCCGATCGGCAAAAGAGAAACGCGTCCCACGGCGATCGGCCTCCCCTTAAATCAGACTCGAGCGCGATCGAATCGCGCGGCGCGTGCATCAACCGGAAGCGATAGTATATAACTCGGCGCGCGATCGTCTTGCCAGATGCGGGGTCTAATTGATTTCTGCCGAGGGAGCTGCGGAGCAGAAGCGATCTCCCACGCGCGGCGGAGCGCGCGGCCTACATTTGAGAAATGTCAAAACAGGATAGCGGAGCTGGGTTTAGAGGTTTGCTTTGCATGCGAGCTGCTGATGCAATTGGGATTGATAAACTGGTGGGTTTGTGGCTTTTGTTAAGGGGAGATGGTTTTCTGTGATTGTGAGCGACGGTTTGTTTGTGCGATTTTTTGAGGAGAATTAGAAAGTGGACAGATTTTAGATGGAAGTGGTTTAGTGTATAAGATGGATAGTATTGCAAGGATGGCTGTAATCTGAGAATGCAAATCTGATGAATGTAGGAACTGAACTTTTCCTTTATTGTACTTGATATTAGAATGAAAATGTAAATTTTATGCACCTATTAGTATTTCTAATTTATCGAAAGAGCAAATGAAAAAATCTATAAAAATTCTTCACCAAAAAATAATAAACATACTATTTAGGAAAAATAATGACTCGGTTGATCACTGCGAACCAAAGATTTATTTATGGCGACGTTTCTCCTATAACATACTATTTCTCCTAATATCACTCTCCGTAATTCTCCATCGCCCTAATCAACCACCTCCTTATCCCACTTCTACCACCCATCCCACCTCACACCACATACCCAAAAAATTCACAACGCGACCTCCTCGCAACTCTATATCTCTCCACTCTGTACCCACATACATACCACGGGTGGGCAGCAGCGAGAAACGCGTGCGCGACACAACCAGCCATTTGTCTCCGAGTCTACACACGACTCTCGAACGCGGTTAATCAATCTCCGCGCAAGGAAGGAAACTCGTGCGTGACTATACTCGGCGTGGCGTATAGCCTTTATCAGCGCAAAAAATCGCCCGTGAATATTCATAACACCCGCTGAGCGAATTTCGTGTCGCGATTTGTCTTGAGCCGAGCCGATGGATGCTTTGTCTTTGCCTGAAATTTCTGAGGAATGCGATCGATGAGGTTGTGACTGGATGTTAATGCTGGGAATTGTTGATCTGGATTGACGGAGATGGAACGAGTGTGTTGTGAAATTTCGGAATGGTGTCGCTTGTTTTGACAGCTGGGATAAATTGGGCATGTGTACCCGTTTAGTTTTTAATGGGATAATTAAATGTATTTTCACTTCTGTATCTCAATTATAGCTTTTTTATGATAATCTGGGATAGTGAAAAAATTGAAGTTGCGCAATGGCCCGTATCATGAACCGGCGCGGATTCATTAAGACCGTTCTCTTTGCTCCAGTTAACGAAAAAACCGGCGAGAAATTCAAATTAAATTTCAATTTAATTACACCCTACTGTCAAAACTGACTCTACGTCTTGTACGCAATATTTCATTCTAATTTAAAAAATCCAATTCTGCGTCACATCACTCCCGACACCAGCCGTCAGAAAAACCCGAACCCACAATCTCAATACGAACCGCTCTAATAAAGTTAACTCCAGCACTAATCTGATACTACAAAAGGGCGCACGCTTTGCAAATTCATTGCACAATTACACGGGACGTCTGAAAAATTCACCCCGCGCGAGAGCCTCGCAATGAATGATGCGCGCTTACGGATTCAGGCTACATAAATAAACGCCGGGAAGATCGTACGATTAGCCGCGTGTATGTACCTTTTCAGCGACGCGCGCGTGTATGCATATACAGCTGCGTTATTTCTTTCCCGGTCCCGTGTGTGTGTACATTAAGTCGGCGACTGCTCGGGCTCGTTTGCTGCCAAGGTGTTGCATAAAATGTACGAAACACGCGGCGGAACAATTAAATCGTAGCTCAAAACGTTGGAGTCCCGCGATTTATAGCTGCGAGCTGCGAGTACTGTTTCGGCTCTGTTACGGCTTAATTTCGCGACTTTCGTGTAAGTGTGCGAGCTGGTAACGAGGATGGAGGTTGAGTGTTTCTTTATTTGTGGAGTCGAAATGTTGTGGAAGGACAGAACACTTTTTTTCTACTTAACTGCTGAGTCTCGCAGCATTTAAATGTTAAAAGGTGAATGATTAAAGTAAAAAATAATTCTTTTATGATTCAAAAGCGCGTAGCTCACCAAGACAAAGTATCGTTAAACAAACTGCCATGGCAATTATCCTCGACAAACGCAGCCTTACACTCCTACATTAACCTTCACACGCACGTGACACGCAAACGTCAAGGCTCATTCTCTTTTAACATTCCAGATCCTCTCTTAAAACTCTCGCGTCCTTTACCATCAACATCCATCCCTCCATGTACGCGAAGTTAATCCTCCGGCGCCAGTTTCGCAGAGCCAA